>JACXGI010001079.1:0-12392 GCA_016801175.1 Esox masquinongy
AGAAGGGTACAAAAGAATTTCCAAAGCATTAGATATACCATGGAACACAGTGAAGACAGTCATCATCAAGTGGAGAAAATATGGCACAACAGAGACATTACCAAGAACTGGACGTCCCTCCAAAATTAATGAAAAGACGAGAAGAAAACTGGTCAGGGAGGCTTCCAAGAGGCCTACAGCAACATTAAAGGAACTGCAGTAATTTCTGGCAAGTACTGGCTGTGTGCTACATGTGACAACAATCTCCTGTGTTCTTCATATGAATGGGCTATGGGGTAGGGTGGCAAGACAGAAGCCTTTTCTTACAAAGAAAAACATCCAAGCCCGGCTGAAGTTTGCAAAAACATACATCAAGTCTCCCAGAAGTATGTGGGAAAATGTGTAATGGTCTGATGAAACCAAGGTTGAACTTTTTGGCCATAATTCCAAAAGGTATGTTTGGCGCAAAAACAACACTGCACATCACCCAAAGAACATCATACCCACAGTGAAGCATGGTGGTGGCAGCATCATGCTTTAGGGCTGTTTTTCTTCAGCTGGAACCGGTGCCTTTGTCAGGGTGGAGGGAATTATGAACAGTTCCAAATACCAGGCAATTTTGGCGCAAAACCTTCAGGCGTCCGTTAGAAAGCTGAAGATGAAGTTCACCTTTCAGCACGACAACGACCCAAAGCATACATCCAAATCCACAAAAGCATGGCTTCACCAGAAGAAGATTAACGTTTTGGAATGGCCCAGCCAGAGCCCAGACCCGAATCCAATTGAACATCTGTGGGGTGATCTGAAGAGGGCTGTGCACAGGAGATGTCCTCACAATCTGACAGATTTGGAGCGCTTTTGCAAAGAAGCGTGGGCAAATGTTACCACTTGAAGATGTGCCATGCTAATAGACTCCTACCCAAAAAGACTGAGTGCTGTAATAAAATCAAAAGGTGCTTCAACAAAGTATTAGTTTAAGGGTGTGCACACTTATGCAACCAGGTCATTGTGAGTTTTTTTTTTTTTTTTTTCCCCTCAAAGATTTCAGTTTGTTTTTCATTTGAATTGTTCACGTTATAGGTCACATTAAAGGTGGAAAACGTTCTGACATGATTTATCTTTGTCTCAATCTTTTACATCACAAAAACCTGGCATTTTGACAGGGGTGTGTAGACTTTTTATATCCACTGTATGTTTCTGTAACCGGTGTTGTTGACGAGATGGAGACGAGTAAATAGTCCACTGTACAGCCCGGAGACAAATGCCGGTGAATAGGTGACTCAGCCACATCATTACAACCATGCTGACTCACTCTGCCTGACCTCATCCTCACCCTCAACCTTATCATCCGCTCTCTGCCAATCACATTGGTTCCTGCCTCAGCAGCTTCAGACAAATCTAATTATCAAATTCTACACAGTCTTCTGAGTCATCATCCATATTAATAAATGACAATATGAGAGCATCTGGACTAAGAGGGAAATAATGATTAACACGACTAGACCACAAGCTAGGTTTCCATCCAACTGGCAGCGGTTTTTCATGCAAATGATCAAAAATGCGCATTCCAGACGATAATATTCTTACATTGCGTGGTTTAATTCTCTAAGGACGTGTCATTGCAGCCAGAGGTTTGCATGCCAGTCTAGTCAGTGTCTCGGGGTCATGTAGAGGGCGGAGAAAACTGGATCAGCATTGTCAGGGTAAATGGTTAGGATGTCAGAGAGGGCGGCTTTGTCCTGTTGCAATCTAGCGACTCCTTGTGGTAGGCCGGTTTCCTGCAAGCTCAGTCACAGTTGTTTGTTCAGAGAATGCCTTCTCCTGCAGGTGGGAGTATTCCTGGTTGAGTGAGCAGTATGGTAGGAAGCAGGATGGTTTAGTTAGGTGTTTATGGAGGACATATCTTGACCTTTGACTCTCCTGAGCCCGCTTGGGAGGTGTTGAGCAGTGGTAAAAAATGCACACTGGACATCACAACAATTGCGAGGGGAGGAAAAACTGTTTAAAACAGTAAATTGCATTGTCCCTTTAGAGGTATGTTTCCATCATGAAATACACAGTAGTACATACAAAGCACTTATAGAAAATTGTACAAACAATTTTTCATTGTGTTTTTACATATCATGACTTGCATTAAAACCGAGCACGTAAACAAAATGAGAAGCAGTACAAGAATCAGGTGGCTGTTATGTTAGTTCCAGTCATATCAGAGATTTCATTGTGGCTTAAGTACCTGAGGTGTTCAAGCATGTTTAGTAAGCGAGATTTTTAATGAGCGTTGGAGCACCACTCTCCAGTGGTTAATGAGGGACCACTGTACACCTGCCATCAAACACACACTCACACTCACACACACACACACACACACACTCCTTAACCCTAAACATAACCCAAATCTAACTGTAAAATAGTATTAAAGTAATAAGTATACTTAAGTGTGTAAAAACAGACCCATTAATTTCATACTTTAGTACACCAATAATACCTGATTGGAAAAAGCATTTTAGTTCACTTAATATGTACATTTGAATTTGATGTTGCTATGCCTGCAAGTGTCTGTGTTCAGGGAAAGTTACCAAGGAATGGGAAAGCTTCAGGAATCAGTACCTCCAGGAAACATGGTAGCTCTACTGATTTCATGCAAATCCCTTCTGTCTTGCCTCTCTTGAAAGAGCACCTTCAATGTGTGTGTGTGTGTGTGTGTGTGCGCGTTTGTGAAATAGAGCATGTGCATCGGTGTTTGAAAGTGTGTGTGTGTGTGTGTTGTTCTGTTTGGCAGTACATGGTCATTATGCAAGTGGAAGTAAAGCATTATGCCAGCTGACGTAGCTGTAGCATCAGCCTATGGCAACATTATATAACCTGTTCCTCAATGTGACCTGGGCAGGAGTAGACCGGGTTTGGGTCAATGATACCCATGACCAGAGGAAGTGGAGATGAGAGAGGAGGGGTCGGGGGGGGGAGGAAATGGTAGTTGAACGGATGGAAAGATCCCGTCTGTCGTCACAGCCATCATAAACATGATCATTATTACTGCCTAATATAATTGTGCGCCTGATGTTTCTGTGTCTGATGTCACTAAAGCTGAAGGCAAATGTTCACAGTGTGTAAATAAAACATGTCTATGTTCTATTCTACTTAGCGTCCACTTTCATCTGTCATCTGGTGCCCTTCATCAACCTGTTATTCCAGAGACCTCTGACACATTGTTCAGTCATCTGTTATTAGGCTTGTTTAGGAAATACATGCATTAAGGTCTGTTTACAGTTAGTGCATGCCTGTGATTAATAGCTACAGGAAATAGCTGACAACAACCATGCTGGAGGTACGCCAGAGATACACTACGCTGAGATACACCACATTGAGATACATCAGTTACACAAAATAGAGATAAGCCAGAGATAGAGTACACTACATTGAGATAAGCCAGAGATACACAACATTGAGATAAGCCCCCAATCTTCTGAGAGGTCTTTCCACTAGATGATGAAATATTGCAGCAGGGATATGCTTTCATACAGCCACAAGAGCATTACTGAGGTTGGGCATTGATGTTGGCCGATAAGGACTGGCTCTCAGGCAGTGTTTCAATTCATCCCAAAGGTGTTCTATGGGGTTAAGGTAAGTGTAATGTGCAGCGACAAACCACTGTATGGACCTCGCTTTGTGCACAAGGGCATTCACCAAACTGTTGCTGAAAAGCTGGAAGCAAAGAGTAGTCTGGCCTGTCACTGTCTGCAGCAATGTTAAGATGTGTTCACAGTAAGTAGCTCGAAACATGAAAAACAGCCTCAGATTATTCCTCTTCCACCTAACTTTACAGTTGGCATTATGCATTTGGGCAGGTAGGAATCTCCTGGCATCCGCCAAACCAACATCTGAACTGCCAGATGGTGGAGTGTGATTCATCACTCCAGAGAACGCGTTTCTACTACACCAGTCCAGTGGCGGCGAGGTTCACATCACTCCAGCCGATGCTTGGCCTTGTGCATGGTGGTCTTAGGCTTGTGCGCGGCTGCTCAGACATGGAAACCAGAATCCAGGAGTGAGTGTTGCAACCGAGGACAGACCTGTTTAACGAGCGCTACGATTCCGGGTGTATGTTTCAGTCTTCCCACCGTGTCGAGATGAAAAAAATATTTGGCCGTTTGTTTCCTCCCGCTGTTGCTCGACTCAGAGATTTGAATCCTTCAGTCATTGGATGAATTTGACGGGAGATTCCTCTGTGAGCCCCAGTATGCATCCTCTTAAACACTGACGCTGACATAACACACAATGTATCCCAGGAGCGCCGGGTCTTGTCCATGTATTTGGGAACAGTTGGCCCATTGTTAAGAACTGTGCTGGTGCAGAGATTATGAGGCAAGTCATTGGGAAATTCTCAATGTCAATAGTCTCTGATTACCAGGTACTAACAGGTCCATTTTCCTTTAGAGGGCATAAAAAGGCAAACACTG
Organism: Esox masquinongy; assembly: GCA_016801175.1. Taxonomy (NCBI): domain Eukaryota; kingdom Metazoa; phylum Chordata; class Actinopteri; order Esociformes; family Esocidae; genus Esox; species Esox masquinongy. The sequence goes on from JACXGI010001079.1 coordinate 4,437, forward strand.
CAGTTTAAACAATAATCAACTGATCTGAATTATACCTGAACTATTTAAGTACTAGTTCTAAGCTCCTCAAACTTTTTATATACCTTTTTCCTAAAATCTCTTAAGCCTAAAATGGTTTTGAATGAATAAATCTCACTCTCTCAAGTGTTTAGTCTCCACACAGGATAATAATGTCACTTTAGTTACCAAGGCCAATAGCGAAAAAAGGGGAATATTCTGCCAGCAAATTCTGCTTTGTCAGCATTCTAGATGCCTCACGTTTCCCCCGGTGTTAATCAGGCAGGGCTCTTTTACACTGTTGAATGAGGGTTACCACACTGGGCAGGGGCCACAGCTCTAGTGCTTGCTGGGTCATAGGTCACAGTGCAGATAAAGGGAAAAGCAGGAAGAGGGGTGCCGTGGTCGAGTGGCTGTCGGTTTCACACGATCAGTTAGGAATCTTATGTTTGACTGACGATACTTGTGGGGACCTGAGACCTAACCCAGAAATCTACGTTCCCAATTCACCAGGAATAACCCCACCATAACCATTTCCCTAACCTTAATCTCATTAACCTTACTTTAAGACCTGAACTCAACCTGGTCCTAACATCTAATACTAACCTAACCGGTAATGCCTGAACTTAAATTTAAACCCAATTCTAGGTTTTTTACGTCTCCTAACCACTAAGCCAGTGTTTCTCAACCCTGCTCCTGGACACCCCCCTGCCCTGCATGTTTTAGATCTCTCTCTGCCTTAACATACCTGATGTAGCTCATGAAGGACTTGATAATGAGCTGATCATTTGAATCAGGTGTGACAGAGCAGGGAGAGATCTAAAACATGCAGGGCAGGGGTCGCCCAGGAGCAGGGTTGAGAAACACTGCTCTAAGCCATTGTGCAGACTTTTAGACACACACACAGGTAATCCTTTCCCTGAGTCCATCACTATGATGAATAGCACATAATAACCGTGAACTTGTGGAAACATTTGGGGAAAGGGCAGTTAAAAACAACTATGCCACTGAGGGAACTCAAAACACTAGATAAGAGGACGACATTGACAGACATACAGCCTTGTATGTCTGAGTTATTTTGGATAGGGGAAAACACCCTAGAAATGTGAATATTTTGCAATGTCACAACCAAGGGCTTATGTGAGGGACACATTTTTTTCTTCTGGCAATGGGATACCATTAGAATTCCTTCATCAGTGTGATGAATGTGCAGAGATAATTTCTGACCTCCAGTGATATTCTGCTGAACACTCTGTTAAGGGGATTTTATTTAGTTAATGTTGTGATTGTGTGTTTTTTTATGTTAGCACATGTTTTTTCTTGTGTGTTGGGTGTAAATACTGTGTCCCTATACAGCAACTCAGCTTTATAATGGCTGTACAAAAAGGAGTCATGAGACAGTATCCCTCTTTATAACAAACAATGGCTGTAGGCGAAAGAATGAAACAAATGAAAACATTGACACAGACACAACAAATCACTCAGAAAGAATTTTTGTCTTAAAAGCAAAATGCGTACATTGTGGTTTTACTGTGGAGACAAGCATTAAGATGTACCAGATGGTAAGAAGAAATAAAAAGTAAATATGGTGAAAAGGCTCTTATGGCTTGGCCATGTATGTATGAATGCCACTAGCAACAGTTCACTTGTCTTCATTGATTATGTACCTGCTCATGGCAGAAGTTAGAAGTTTACAAAAACATTATGTCGGCAAAAGTATAAGGAAATGCCTCCAGCGCTTCATCAAACAGCAAGGAAATGACAAGCTAACTCGCATAGCAACTTCTAGCAAGTCTTTTATGGTCAACAAGTGAAAGGGTCTTTAGTGGCCAAGGTAATCTTCAGATTAAAATCTAATTTAACATGCATTTAATTAGCTTAAGCTAACATTTAAGGCAAAAAGACCTCAAAACAAACTGAAGATTGCTGCAGTAGCGGCCTGGCAGAGCATCATCAGAGAAGATACCCGGCTTCTGGTTGGGTTAATGGGTCACATATATTAGCCAGTTATTACATGCAAAGACTGTGACCAAAATACTAAACAATTTAAAAAATGATTCAGTCCCAGTTCTTACGAAGGGTACTGCATGTGTCAGAAAGTAGGATTCAGCAAAAACACCTACCTGGCCTTATTTCACCACTGAGCCAAATGGATGATATTGAAGAGATACTGTCATGTTTCTGTCTCCATATAGGACATTTCACAATGTCCTATGAAGTGTGTCGGCAGATGGTTCGCATGCATTATGCCTTTGTGTCATTTCATGCATATTTATCATGGACGTAAGACATCGACGTTTTCAATTTTGCACCCATCTCCTTAGCATAACCCCCCCCCCACTCCCACCCCCCCGGGCTGGCTAAGAGCTGGGGGGGGTACTAATATGGATGGACATGGTGTCCAGAGAGAGGCACCATGGTAACTGGAATTCTAACCTCATGGTTTAAAGAACAGTACCAGGTCCAGACTGAAAAGGGTAATAGTAACGGTGCTAGGGCATTTCTTCCTTGTGAAGCATCTTAACCATGCAGGGGGTCTAAGGTCTAAATCCCACTGACATCTTAACTAGTGTGCATACATGGGGGGTGTTCTTTCCACACAAAGATCTGAAACAGAAGCTATATGAATGGATGTTATCCAAAAATATACAGTAAATGACCTGGAAGCTTTCATGTCAGTGCAGGCCGAAAGTATTATATTTCTGTCTGACACAATTATCGTTGTCCTCTGTAGAACATTTAAATGACCTTATCTAATTCTCTACCTGAATTAGTGCAGGATACCCATCTATTTGTCCACGTACCTTTTATCCAGAACAACTTGAAACCTGAAACAACCAGCACTGTTACAACCGCAGCAGCATAGCTCCAGGCTTTGCATAATTAATGCTTCGTTCACTTCAAGGATATTGATGAACACAACGACTGGCCTGGCTCCTCTGTGCATACGTTCCCCAACAAACACATCTACTAACACTTCCATTGGCCGTATGTCCAGCTGTCAGTTGTACGAAGACTGAACAGGACATACTCACCAATGTATCAAAACTTCAGTTGTTTGAAACCTTTCCTTAAAAACTGTCCCAAAACCTAAGCTATCCAAATTCTAGACTATAACCGCAGATGTTGTGATGCTAGCATTGGGGAGCACATGTTCTCATGCCTACCCAACAAGTACTTCTGCGTCAAAGCTTTCACTTGTCACATTCACTACCTCCATTAGAACAGCATTAGGGTGATGTGTGATGGTAGCTGTGTGCTTTGAACTGAGGCTGAAGAATTAAGCCTTGCTAACAGACAGTATTAGGACAACATGCACAGACAGGCTCTGTACGTATCTAACAACAAGCTACAATGCTGATCACTGTGTGTGTGTGTGTGTGTGTATGTGTGTGCGCGTGTGTGTTGGTGTATGGACAATGGCACAGAAAGACAAATGTTCTATAGTCTCAGACTGAATGGTTTTCAAGTCAGTGAAAACCTGTCAGTAAATCTGTCTTTGACATGTACTTAATCTCTCTGATAAAGTTGCTACTCTACCGTCTTCACCACCACACAGAAGTAGTTAAATAGTTGCCATGGTACTTCATCTTAATCAAACATCAACAGACTGTAGAGAATGAATGGAGTTTTTATGGGGGGGTTCCCTTGTGAATGTTCCTTTTATGCTAATGTACTGTAGTTGTAACCACAACAGACTTATGACAGAAAGTCCTAACAATAATTATTAAGTGGGTGTCGGAACTTTGTGTCAGTTTGATTTGCACTTGAAGTAATTGAGCTTGGTTGTCAGATATGCAGGTCTATGTGCTTTCAAGTCTGAGGGGCTATGCAGGCTAACAATCGTTAGCGTTATAGCCATAATTAATCATATGAAAATATGAAATGGCCTGTATAGTGTTATCTTTACAACAGCTTGGCATACCAATGACAATCTGGATGTCATTATGCAAGAACACCTTTAATACGCAGACAGATTAAAAGACATTAAGCCTAAGGTACCCAAGGCAACAGCAGAAGACAGGCTCAGACAAACACGAGGCCGTCCCTGAACGGACAAAGCAGCGTGCACCTATCAGAATGTGTGTAATCGCTTGCGTCTGTGTCGGCTCTGTAGATCTCAGGAGTGTCTTTCCGTCTGCAGTGTGCCGGGAAATCACTTGAACCCGTGCAACTCTCCTTTCATGCTGATCAACGTGTGGCTTGGTGTGTGAGTTCAGTGCCCAGAGGGAAGGAAAAAAAGCGACCGACTTCAGAGACTTAGACAGGGCAACTTTGGGACGGTGCGCTAGGCGTGTGGCTGCTGTTGACATAATGTGATAAAGTGAGCTTTGGTCAGTCGAGTCCTCAGGATAGAGTACATGTACATCAGGCTCCGAGAAGGTCTGAGTGGACTGTGGGCTTAAGGGATCTGCTTACTGACCCAGCCAGACAGTCACAGCCTCCAGGGTTCCCAACAGGGCCCCGGGGGCAGCTGATCGACAAGATACTCCTGAAAAGCCAATGAGGGAGTGAAGTCCTTATGCAAGCCTTCAGACGATATGCGTTGTTTGAGAGGCCGAGGGTCGTCCTTGGTCAGAAGGATAACATGGTCCGGAAATAAAAACTGGGCCATGTGTTGCATAATCATGTTATGAACGATGTGTTATTACATTTCAGCGGATAATCTGAGTAGATGCGTGGCTCCGATTTCCAGAAAGTACCTTGATACTGTAAAGGGTTTTGTCTCGAGCAGACTCAATAAGAATAATTAGAGGGAGACTGATTGTCGAGAAAACAAAAGGACAAATTAATTTAGGGCGTTAGAGAAAAGGAAAGCGTGAGAGAGAGGAGGGTATACTGTATGAATTAATAAATGAATGAATGCAGACACGATACAAAGCAAGCCCATATTTCATTAGGCATGTGCTTTCTATGCAGATGTATACAATGGCAGGGTTTACACACAAGCAGACACTTGCGATTTACTAGTGCTTTGGGTATTGTACTGTATGTGTCGTGAGGCACTGGCCATCTTCACACTGTGGACAGTCTGCAATACCCATTAGCCGAAAATTTCGGCTAATGAGTATTCTCGAGTCATTGCAAATAGTGGTCTATTGGGCGAATGCTTTCAGTGTGAAATGACAGTATCTTTTACATTGTCAGCCTGAAATGTCCACAATAAAAACAGCCCCAGTATTGTGCAGAAGTTCTTGTTGCTTTTGTATTGTTTCATGAATGTGGCTGTATTTCTAGGAGAGAGGCTTGTAAACCAAGGCCCTGCCCTGACTGACTGACTTGGTAAACAGAGTACTGGGTCAAAGTCTGCCTGCAGTAACTAGAGACAGAGAGAGACCGGCCATAGAGGCCACATTAGAGCAAGAGTAACCTAACCTGAGGACACGACTTTGTCTCCTTCCACTGATCCTTCTCACATGACAATAATGACGTTACAGATCCATGATGCTGTACAGGCGCAAGCCAGCGTGCGCACATTGTCGAATTCTCCCTGCTGACAATGACTGATTATATCGGCACAAATTATGGATTGTTGTATTGATTTGTTGTATTTTTTAAATTGGATTCATTCAGTTCCCTTGTAGTTTCTAAATCCCTCATTTACAAATGCATGGCACCCAGGATAGGCAGTATGGATCATTCTGGTGGGTCCTGCGTGCTCTTGTCATGTCCACACCTTCACCCCTCACTTATCAATGCAACTTACTCAGCACGTCTGTATGCAGGCCATTGAGACATGAGTGTATTGTAGTTTAAAAAGCATCAACAAAGGAAACCTGAATCAACATAAAGGCAAGCGTGATGGCTATAAGACTACAGTGCTTCTACATGGGGGACAGTGGTGACAATTCAAACAATGCTAAGGCGGTGCTGTTTAAGCGGTTGACATTTGACAAGGTATACGAGAAGAGACTGGGCCGCTGTAGCTACCACAAATAAACACTGATAGCTTTCCCACATTGTAGCCTAATGTGCGCTATTTTCGGACCTAATGCTTAATTTTTAAGACAAACATGCATGACTGCTATTACAGAATAACAAGGCCATCACAGCAGCACTCGCTGTGGTTTAACAACACCGGCATGGACACAATAGCAGGTACTGTATCCTGGAGAGGCGTGACCGAGATGAGCATCATTTTCAAACACCGACAGAAAATCAACCTTACCTCAATGCGACCCGCACCGAACTTTCGTCCTGTCCACTCATTTCGATGCAGAGGGTCGTCACGGCTGGAACAACCACGATATAAATAGCTTGATTTTCTTTTTCTTTATCCGCTTACAGCTGGCTGCGACGTTCCTGAAGCGCTTGAGACACCGCCGCTCACCTCTACATAATAAATAGTTTTAAGATTAACTCAGCCGTAGTGTGCTATTCTCTGTGCTGCTATATTGCGGGTGATCCAGGCACATTCATATAAACCTTCGCTATGATATCCGAGGTTACATTTTCAATGACATCGTACTCCAGTCTACAGGCCAGCCGTGGACGGTGGCTGCGTAAGGATAGGGACAGCAATACACTTGCCTGTTTCTGCGTGGGAGGGCCCCGAGGAGACAAACGTAAGCTAGCCACGCCTTTTGAAAGTTATCCTACCACCATAGCTCACCAATCAGGGAAGAAACATTATTTTAACATCATTCAATGGAATAATCAAGTGAATGTGTATTGTCTCGAATGTTAAACTGTTTCTTAATGTCACCCAAATTAAAGTCTCCTCAAGGCTAATCAATTGGTTAAGGCCCGTGTCTTGTGTAATAATTTGCTATGTTACTTAAGACATATGCCTCAGTGATGTTTATTTTAATTGTTTATTTTTCAGTGACATCACTTTATAATATGTAATGCAATTAAAAACAAATACAAATTAATCTTTTGTCATTCTAATCAGATATAAGTTTCAGGAAGCGATGGAGCATGACACCATCGTGTGGAAATTGGTGGTAAGTGCAGTGTATCTAAATCAGTTCCCTCCTCATACACTAGATGCCACCATATGCATATTCAATTGAAAATCCCTTTCTGGACGTTCAGAGTTTTCCATCATGTTTGTTGGTCGAATAATCAGACAGGCAAATGGAATAGCGGATGTAGGAAAATCTTTGTGTCTAGCTCCTAAATCAAATGCTGCATTAATAATAAAATAAAAACATTGTTAGTCGTTGAGTTATTATTTTATTTACATGAAAATACATGTTTTAAATCAAGTGTCAGGAACCAAGCATATATTTTAAGCATATTTAAAGATATTAAAAGACAAATATAGTTAATTTATAAATATCCTAAAACAAGGCTCTCCCAAACATGTTCCTAGACAAACACCATCCTGTAGGGTTTTCCTCAAACCACAATCTAGAGTAGCACACCTGATTATAATAATTTCCTGGTTGATAAAGTGAATCCTATACATTTCAACAGGTGTTGTATAGGACAGATAGGTGGCTCTCCGGGAACAGCTTTGGAAAAGCAGAAAAAAGAACAATAGCTGATAATAACGCATAGTACCGTTACAGAATTATACCAGTAGCAGAACAGGTGGTCTAAAAATGTGGTACCTGTTTTCTAACCATTCGACATTTGAGAGGCAACAGAGGTTGTTGACCCTGTATCAAACAGGCGCAAGTCTCTTGACTGAAATTGCACAGTAACTAACTAAGGACTATGACAACAGAAACACACAGAACCCCATTTACATGACATAATGGGAGTTTGTTCTTTAAATAAAACCCATTTACATGACATTCAATGGATATAAAAAGTCTACACACCCCTGTGAAAATGCCAGGTTCTTGTGATGTAAAAGAAAGAGACAAAGATAAATCATGTCAGAACTTTTTCCACTTTTAATGTCACCTATAATGTGAACAATTCAATTGAAAAACAAACTGAAATCTTCGAGGGGGAAAAATGAAAAATAAAAACCTTACAATAACCTGGTTGCATAAGTGTGCACAG
>JACXGI010001079.1:12492-97711 GCA_016801175.1 Esox masquinongy
ACAACAGAGACATTACCAAGAACTGGACGTCCCTCCAAATTTGATGAAAAGACGAGAAGAAAACTGGTCAGGGAGGCTTCCAAGAGGCCTACAGCAACATTAAAGGAACTGCAGGAATTTCTGGCAAGTACTGGCTGTGTGCTACATGTGACAACAATCTCCCGTATTCTTCATATGAATGGGCTATGGGGTAGGGTGGTGTACACTTATGCAACCAGATTATTGTGAGTTTTTTATTTTTTATTTTTCCCCCTCAAAGATTTCAGTTTGTTTTTTTATTGAATTGTTCACATTATAGGTCACATTAAAGGTGGAAAAAGTTCTGACATGATTTATCTTTGTCTCTTTCTTTTACATCACAAGAACCTGGCATTTTAACAGGGGTGTGCAGACTTTTTATATCCTCTGTAATGGGAGTTTGGGAGTTTGTTCTTTAATTTTTAAAAAAACATACAGCGCATGCATTGGTTAGTATAAGAGAGAGGTTCCATTAAATTAACAACTATTTTGCTATCGAATTTGCATTGTCACATTTGCCAAAATTGTAAGAATTTTCTATGACAAAAAAAATGCAAAAATAAGTGTTACATTCAGATTTTCCATTTATAAAAATCAATCACAAAGTAATTGTATCAAAGAGTTGTTGCAGGTCAGCATGTGGTGGGATCATATTAGAGCATCTTAACAGTTAACAGAATAACAAACTATATTGAATACTATTTGACTCTGACCCATAGTCCCAGATATAGATACTCATGGTCATGTATGACTACTTTTTTTGTACAGTTTCAAGCATTACATCTTCATTAGAAACACCCAATCCCTCACTCCATTCCTATTCTCAGTCATTTTAAGACACTGTTTCATCCAGCAGGACGTTGTGCAAACATCCTGTTAACGGGGTCCGAGATGAGCAACACATTTCTTTTTAAATTAATAGTTTTATTTTACGTTACAGGGAAATCAGTCCTAACTATCTGAGTTGTGTCCATTCGAAGACACACAGTATTGTTTAGAATCCTATGGAACGATAAGCCTGAACATGTACGTTCTATCCAGACTTTTAATCCATTTACGACCGTTGTTAGAAGGAGTATATTACAAATGTTCATTACTTTACTTCCATGATCAACCATTCATGGTGCATGCTATTGTATTGTACCTCCCACAATGCTTTCTGTTTAGTATTGATTGAAACAGACATGTCAATAACTATAACTGAGGCATCACTCACAGTCCATGCAAAGGAAAATATAATTAGGCCTTTAACAAAGTAAACATTTCAATACAATGTAGAGTTTACATTAAGTATAGTTACTATCCATCATTTATGATTTCACTTGTCTTATTAGACCATTTAGCCTGAGATGTAGGGCTTAAGAGTGGTTAAAAGTGTTGATATTCTATCTTGGTGTTACACATTTCATTCTGACACTGATATGCCACATCACTCCGGAGGGAATAAGCCAATCATATAACCCAGCACTACACTTGCCACTAATCAGTTTGCCCAATATTAAGGGGTACATCTGATTGAACGTGCAGAATAGGGGATACACAAAGGCTACAGCACCAGGACTGCTCTTAGATTTGACCTATAGTAACCTCAACAGAGCTGAACAAACAGCTTTGAAACTTTACTGTACATACACAGGTTTTCACAGAGAAAAATACTACTGAGAACATAGGCAGCATTGTTGAACAACAAAATGACCTACATTAAAAATAAATGTCATGACACTGTCACACAAAAAAGTTCACAGTATACAGTCTGAGATTGCTGGTAACACGTTTAATCGTTGAACTAAATTGTTTACTGTGTGAGTGGATGTTACAAGTTAACAGTTAATTAAATGTAGTTGTGAAACACACTGTAGATGTCGTGCTGAAGATGGAACATGTCTGCACGGGGCTGAAGACTGTGGAAGGAAAGATAACAACACCCTGTTCCACAGATGTTAGCCTAGTGATAGTGAATGGGGCATTGCCAGATGGCGGGCGAGTATGAGCGTGTGTGCCCGCGGGCATACGTGCGCACGTGTGAATGAGCCTAGTCCAGCCAGCCCGTCACGCTCTGCTGGTGACAAGACAGAGAGCCTCGAAATCCATTGTACTTGTCCGGTAAAGCAGAGGCTAACAGCTGAAACACAGCTGTGTCACTAACGCTGTAATGTCCACTAATAGCCCCTGCTATAGCCATCTTAAGCCTGAGCTAACAAAGGCAAATCAGGTCTGCAGTCACCAAAGAGCACCGTGAAGTCAATGGAAGGGTGGAATTTGAACCTGGTAACTAAATAGTTAGGATGAGGTATAGTATAATGTATGATTTTACTGCAGATGCGGGTCTGCCACACATTCTGCAATGAAATGAGGTCTTTACAAGATTACAAAAATGGAGACCATTAAATAAAAATGTGGTGCATTCATTTAGGGCAATTGGACTCCCAAAAATCCTTGTGAGTAGCTTTGACCTTCATGAACAGCTTGCTGATTGTAAAATCCTGTGTTTCAGTAAGTTTCGCTGTTCTATAATCCTTTCTAATAAAAATTGTACTACTTTAGCACTCAAAAGTACAGAAATAAAAAGTGCCTTCTAATACTGAGTAAAGTGCCAATAATTAAACTATACGACATTGTTCAAACAAAAACAAACTGTTTGTCACAGTTTGTCAGAGATAGTCAATCTCTCAATCCATCCAGTGATGAAAACATCTAAACCAACATTTTTGATGAATTATAAAACCCAAAACTGGAAATGTCTGGGCATACGCAGTTGTTCAGTGTGTGTTCAAAAACAGAAAATACTTTCACTTTTCTAGACAACTGTTAAATGAAATAGTTCCATACTTTCATATTTCTTCTGTCACTTCTTCTGCTCCGGCTGTTTTGAGAACTGAGTCCTCTCCAAGGATCTTGCAGAGTTCGTTGAGTCTGTGTTGCATCTTGGGTATTCCAGCCAGTGAGGACTCAAGGCGTTGCTTCTCCTCGGTCAGGGAGAGGCGCGTGGCAGTGTCCAGCTGCTCGAACCTCCATCCTCCCTCGCCATCAAACTGCAACAGGTGAGTGTGGTACTTCCTGCATGTGCAGCATGAAGAGGAGTTCAACACTTGACCTTAGAGCTGCTAAGACCACTTCACGGTTGTCGTTTCTTTTGTTTTAAACATGTCACTGTAATTATGAACCATTTTTTTTGTCATGTTCATTTAACGTTATGCACCGTTGCCCGTGGAAGTGAGGGGCAGTTATGGAGGACGTATTTGTGTTGTGAATCTACGTTGCGCTGCGCTGACCCTTGTTGCGTAGTGTTATGTCATGCTGTGTTAAATGTCATGGAGTTACATAATAACTGGTGAGGTTAAACAAGCCAACTGAAAAACAGCAGTAGCATAAAAGGGGGCCGGACTTTCACAATATTGCAGTTGTACTCTGTGCTACGGTCTTGTTTAATGCCTGAGGGTAAATCCGTTAATACAAAGAGGACAGTGGTGCATTTGTTTACAGTATAGTACCTGTTTTGCATGAGTGCTTTTTCTTTTTTGCTTACAGTAACGTCTGCAGAACAGTTCTACTTGAAAACTGTGCCAAGTAATGTGCTAATTGTAAGTCACTGTGGATAACAGCACCTTCTAAATGACTGACACGTAAATGTCAAAAATGTAATACTGCTACAGTAGACCGACTCACCTCACAATGCTCTAATAGAGATAGGTGACTGTGAAAAGAGACACTACCAGAAAGAATTGTCCAGATATGTTATCTCTCTCTTACCAGAGGGAGGGCCTATGGGTGATGGACAGCAAGGATATCCCAGCGTCCTTTGCTGCCTGGAATATTTTTCCCTCCACATCGATGCTGACAGCACTGGTGCACTCATCCAAGAGGGCGTACTTTGGCCTGACACCAAGAAGAGAAAGGAAGTGAGTCATTTGTGACTTTTTCATGAATGATTCATTAATCAGTCAAACAAGCAAAGAAATCATTCAACTCTCTGAAACAAAAAAAGCACTAGAAACTGTTGAAGCATCAACACTTAAAACCACAGTCCTTCCAGCCTATAGGGAAAGTTCAGGACGGCAGGTCTGGTCTTACCTGTTGTAGAACATGCGAGCCATGCCCATCCTCTGCTTCTCACCCCCGGACAACACATCCTTCCAGTCCATCTCTGCATCCCAACCTGCACACACACAGCCACGGTACCATCAGATCACCCAGGAAGTGCTGTCACTGACCACAGTCCTATTCTCCAGGAAATGGTATTCTGCATGAGCATTTTGAAATGGCATTGCATGCTTAAGACATGAATGTGACTACCAAACGTTATAATGAGATTGTCTTCACAGTTGGTCTGTGGCGGCACGTGAAGAGCTGATCGAAAAGGTGGAGAATGGTAACCGATTATAATAGGTCTGGTTTTAAATAAAATGAAAACACTATGTCTTTAACAATATTTCTAAATAGGCTCAATTCCAGAGGCCTGGTATCATAAAATCAACAGGATTAATACCAGCCTTTACTGTAGTAAACTGGGTCTAGGATACAGGCTGCTCAGGACTCGGTTTTAAATAACATGAAGTCACCAGCATAATCTGAACTCCTGTTTCATGACTGATATATGAACACACGTAGCGTGCACGGAGGTCAAACCCATTTTATAAACGTCCAAAACAGGACCTGGCTTTAATAATGTAGTGTCCCTACAATACTGTTTTGCTGTTCCCAAACTTGATCTCAAAATATATACTTGATAATTTATATATAATTAGTGATTCATTTCCAATTCTATTAGTCTCATGAGCCAAACCCTTTCTAGTGTTAAGGGGAGGGTAGACAATGTTGTTTTTCATTTTAAAAATATATATGTATATAAGCGCTATAGGAGTCAATAAAACAATTCCTCTATTGTTCCAAGGGCATCAAGGCTGAATAGGTTGTGCTTTTGTTCACAAAATTCTTGTCCATTTTATAACTGCATAAGCTACTGTTTTTGCATTAAAGGATCACTTTTGCACTTGTTTTTAAGAACACACCAAAAATATCCACCCCTCCATCTGAGTGCAAGCAAGCTGATATAACACAGGTATTTTACCGATCCTTGAGCAACAGTTTAAAAATAGCAAAGCACTGGCTGTGACAGGTCAACATTTACAGTAACCATGGTAACAACAGTGGAGAGAAAAAAAGTTCAAGAACATTCAGTATGAGAATGACTGTCACATTTGCCTGACTTGGAACATAATTCCTTTTCTTTGTCATGTCATGCATTTCTGTAACCATGCCACAGAAATTCCTCAAAAGACAAAAAAATACATTCTTCCTTATCCAGATTTCACATACAATGACACAAGATGGAAACGCAGGTCTCCATTGTTTCCCCAGCCAGCATTTGTGTGCTAACAGGGAAAATGATCACCTCTTCTGGAGGGAATCCAACATCAGGATTACAGATTATTTTAGTCGAATTAGCCTCTGGGTAGGAACCTTTCTCACAGTGTTTGCAGACAGAGTAGCCATTCATGACAGTGACCAGGCTGAGTACTAAGGTTACAACAATGGAATTGATGTTCAGGAAAAACAGGACCGCTGGTCTCCAATTAACTACCCTACATTACCTTAATGAAACACAGGGATAGATGGACGCTACAAAAAAAACGCTGAAATACCTACTTGAGAGTTCAAATGAACTATAGACAATGCCTGGTACTAAGAAGGAACACTTCTTTAGTTTTATTTTGATTGTGATTTAGGTGCCAATAAACTTCCATAATTTAGATTTTGTAATAAGATATAATTTAAATTAAAATATTTTTTCCATATATATTGCACAAATTCAATCACTCAATTATTCCATTTGATCTATATTCCATTATGTAAAACTGAATTGAATGAAAACGGAATGCTTTTTATGTAATTTCCTATGAAAGTCTTATATCAATTTATTCATTTTCAATATGGTAAATTTTGTATTCATTTCCTGTTTATGAGGATTACGAACTATCTTCAAAATACTGATTCAAAACATCATCCTGGCACCAGAAACAGGGGAAAAAAAGAATGAAATGCTATCTGTAGTAAATAAACAAAAGATAGCAGTTTGGTTGGGTTTGTAATACCAATGTGGCGTGATTTGTATTTTCATTCTATGAATTTGTGTCTCTGTAACTCATTACCATATAGAACGTCCAGAGTTCAGCATATACAATCTCAGGCTAGTTAGAACAAGTTCTAATAAAAAGCTGTTTGAACTGCTCTAACTCATTGAGCGTTTGTACCCTGAGACCCCTCCAGGTTCCGACCCACAGAGGTGGTCTTTCTCCAGGATCTAGTCTGCATCACCAAAATCGTCTGACATGACAAGGCAGTATTTTGCTGATAAGTGTGGGCAGGCTGGAGTTCCTATTGCATCAAGTCCTTGTCAGGTGATAACTAGAAAAAAATGAAAAGCAGAAAAGCTTACCGTGTACCTATGTTTTTCCTGCGTAAATTTAGGCCATTTTTTGTTTGCTGAAATCCATATTATTAAAATACGCTTCTGTGAAATACAACCACAGATGTTCTGTTGCTATAAAATGGCAATTCAGTATGAATGCCCGTGAGGCAATCAAATCTCAGATTACACAGGATAATGTACTTCATGATCAATTGCAAAACATTTCACAGATATGTATTTAGTTCTGAGCCCCTGCCCTCCCACGCACAGCCCCAAACTCTAGAAGCAGATGTTGTGGAACAATTTCCTATTCCGTCTTTGTACGTGGTCAGCATTTCACTACTTCCAATAGTTTAAATCCCAGTGGTAAAATTAGAATCCTTGCGCCGAAATTCTGAACTGCACATTCAACAGATGTGGTGGGGTTAACTGAAAACCAAGTGTCTTGATTACACAGGTTAATGATTATGATCCAATGTTTTATTGTGTACTAATGATGTATTGTAGATCTCTGAAATGACGGATAAGATAATTGGAGGCATATCACCAGCTGTGAATATGCTATCAGAACCATGTACACGTGTGTGTGTAGTCTGCACTCTGATCTGGTCTGACCATATACAATGTCCACAGTTCAGCAAACTTAGTCTAGTTGGCACAACTTCTGATGGAAAAAAAAACTGTTTATCTTGCCTCAATAATATTTGTGGCAGGGGTCTAACCCCAGTCTGGTGAGGGGAGGGGATTTTGATTTTCAGTCAAAGTAGACAGTAAAATCAACCGGAGCACAGATACAAATTATTTTAATGTAGGAAATGTGATCATGTCTCGCTGTAATCAATGTATGAAGTTATTATCATTTTAAAATACAGCTTTTGGGTTTGGTTGCTGTCAACGTAGGATTCCCTTTGGAAATATTATCCCTCATCTTAAGTGTAAACGGCTCTTCAACAGATTACTGCAAAGTTTTTGGGTCTGGTTGCTGTCAATTTAGGATTCCCTTTGGAAATTTTAACACTCATCTCAAGTGTAAATGGCTCTTCAACAGGTTATTGCAAAGTTTGTCAGGCTTCAGCTAAGTCTTTGAAAACTGTCCCTACACCTTCAGGCTCACACTGCCCTCTATTCATTGCCTTTAGGCTGTTTCCCTCCCTGGCCCCTCCCTGGTTCTTACCTCCTTCTCGGGTCACTATTTGATT
Source organism: Esox masquinongy (assembly GCA_016801175.1). Lineage (NCBI taxonomy): Eukaryota > Metazoa > Chordata > Actinopteri > Esociformes > Esocidae > Esox > Esox masquinongy. Next base: position 20,119 of record JACXGI010001079.1, read on the forward strand.
GAGGTTAACGATGTCCAGTATAACCTCCAGGTCCTTGTCTCTGTAGCCTTTGTTATGCATGTCCTCCAGAGAGTCAGGGTAGATCACCTGGTCCCTGAGCGTCCCTATGGACATGTACGGCCTGGGGAGAAAAGAGGGGCATAAGGAAGGAGTTGACAACGTCAGTGAGAATGCTTGTGTGTCATAATTCAGTAATGCCAACCTGAAGTGCTTCATCAGATTTCACTGTATTTCAACACAGGCCATGAAGAGGGTCGGACAACACAAGTGTGGTGCTGCCCTTGGGCCTTTCGTCTAATCTACCGCTGCATCATTTCCTCACTGATGACAACTGATCGATACTGACAGGCCAGTGGTCATTTCACTAAGTGTTACAAGACAACAGAACCAAAGAGGGCGGAAACAAGGTGACTGTCCTGAAGACGCCAACATTTTTTATCCTTTATTGGACAGGAATGTTTTAGCCAAAAGAGCAGTGGACCAGATTTGTACCCATACTGAAGCAGTAAGTCATGCACCGCAGGCAACGTCATAGACCACTACCCCACCGTAAGCCACACTAAACATATACAGCTCTGGAAAAAATTAAGAGACCACTGCACCTTTTTCTTTCCTTTCCAAAAACGTTGAAAATGAAGGTTTTGAGTGAGGAACAGAAGGGTTCAAATTAAGAGACCACTGCAAATTAAACGCTTCTGTTCCTTACTCAAATCTTTCCTTTTCCACTTTTTTGGAAAGGAAAGAAAAAGGTGCAGTGGTTTCTTAATTTTTTCCGGAGCTGTATATTTGCTTTTGTAATGACATTGGTAACCAGTTTATAAAAGCAATCAGGCATCTTTGGGGTTTGTGGTATAAAATTAATAAACAATCGCTAACATACAGTGGATATAAAAAGTCTACACACCCCTGTTAATATGACAGGTTGTTGTGATGTAAAAGAATGAGACAAAGATAAATCATGTCAGAACTTTTTCCACTTTTAATGTCACCTATAATGTGAACAATTCAACTGAAAAACAAACTGAAATCTTCGAGGGGGAAAAATGAAAAATAAAAACCTTACAATAACCTGGTTGCATAAGTGTGCTAAACTCATGTTTAAACTCATGTTAAATAGAAGTCATTACACACCTGCTATCATTTAAAGTGACTCTGATTAATCACAAATAAACTTCAGCTGTTCTAGTAGGATTTTCCTGACATTTTCTTAGTTGCATCTCAGAGCAAAAGCCATGGTCCGCAGAGAGCTTCCAAAGCATCAGAGGGATCTCATTGTTGAAAGATCAGTCAGGAGAAGGGTACAAAAGAATTTCCAAAGCATTAGATATACCATGGAACACTGTGAAGACAGTCATCATCAAGTGGAGAAAATATGGCACAAAAGAGACATTACCAAGAACTGGATGTCCCTCCAAAATTGATGAAAAGATGAGAAGAAAACTGATCAGGGAGGCTTCCAGGAGGCCTACAGCAACAGCAAAGGAACTGCAGGAATTTCTGTCAAGTACTGGCTGTGTGCTACATGTGACAACAATCTCCCGTATTCTTCATATGAATGGGCTATGGGGCAGGGTGGCAAGACGGAAGCCTTTTCTTACAAAGAAAAACATCCAAGCCCGGCTGAAGTTTGCAAAAACAAACATCAAGTCTCCCAAAAGCATGTGGGAAAATGTGTTATGGTCTGATGAAACCAAGGTTGAACTTTTTGGCCATAATTCCAAAAGGTATGTTTGGAGCAAAAACAACACTGCACATCACCCAAAGAACACCATACCCACAGTGAAGCATGGTGGGGGCAGCATCATGCTTTGGGGCTGTTTTTCTTCAGCTGGAACCGGGGCCTTAGTCAGGGTGGAGGGAATTATGAACAGTTCCAAATACCAGGCAATTTTGGCACGAAACCTTCAGGCATCCGTTAGAAAGCTGAAGATGAAGTTCACCTTTCAGCACGACAAGGACCCAAAGCACACATCCAAATCCACAAAAGCATGGCTTCACCAGAAGAAGACACTTATGCAACCAGGTTATTGTGAGTTCTTTATTTTTTATTTTTCCCCCTGAAAGATTTCAGTTTGTTTTTCAATTGAGTTGTTCTCATTATAGGTCACATTAAAGGTGGAAAAAGTTCTGACATGATTTATCTTTGTCTCATTCTTTTACATCACAAGATCCTGGCATTATAACAGGGGTGTGTAGAGTTTTTATATCCACTGTATGTATCCAGGCGATTTGAGTTGGGTCATGTATAAGAACAGTCCTAAGTGGTGGCATACTGGCCATAGACCACACCCCCTTGTGCCTATTGCTTCAGTATAGCGGTTTGCCCTCAAACTCAACTCTGGACCTTGAGGCCAGTTCTATTGCATTTCTTCATTGTTCCCCTCTAATCAGGGATACCAGGTATGTGCAATTCACTCTGGATGTCTTAAGTTAAGAGTTGAATACCCCAGGTTTATATTATAGCGGACAAAGCTCAACGCCCTGTCTCACCATATATAAAATATTCACCCCTCCTCATGGTGAATGTCTGGTAAATATTTCACTACTCCGAGCTCTGGATGGGGGGTTAGGGTTAAACCCTCTCACTTTCCATGGAGGTCCAGTTACTTAGTCTGGAGTGTAAGGTTCCCTACCACAATTTAAAAAACATTGTGTCTGCGCGTTTGATATAGGTCTATCTTTATCCCAAAAGTTCACACAAAGAAAGTAAAAACCTGACAAATTGGACCACACAGGTTTATCTGGTGCCTACAAGGAGAAAGGCAATTTACTGCATAAGGGTTAGGTTTATAGTCAAACTTAAAGTTAGAATTGGGGTAACTTTTAGATTTAGGCCTTATGGGTTAAGTTTAAGGTTAAGGCTAAGTTAAGGTTAGTCATTAAGGTTTGATTATTAAGGTTAACACGTCAGCACGTGTTTGAGTACAACATGTGTGGGAATCAGGGAGTTTCTAACCTCTGTGGTATGTAGAACATGTGTTGTGGGGATGGTTTATGGAGAAGACCCCCATAGACCGGCCACAGCCCACTGAGGATCCTGAACAGAGAACTCTTCCCACACCCATTCGGACCTGTTATCAACAGGTGCATCCCCTCCTGAACCTGCAGAAACATGATTCACACACAAACCTGTTAAATCATTGGAGTACTTAACAGTGGATGTCTCCATCTGACTCTTTATTTGGGGTTTTATCAGACAATAGTCTCGGACCTCACACATTTCACCATGGTAAAACAATCCCCAGCGCCTGTATAATCAGCAAGATTGCCAAATGTATGCAAATTTTAAAAACCAATCTCACAGGCTCTCATTCATGTCAAATTGAATAGTGTTCTGTCGTCTGTGGTAATCCAAATGCTGCTCCACAGAGGCTGCAGATAGCAAACAATATGAGTAATAATTCTGCAATGTGGTTGTACGAGGTCATCTATAAAATTGAATAAAAGAAGTCCTGGAATTCAATGGCTGAAATTTCCAAAAACATGCTAACTAGATGCATGAAGTGCCTTCAACATAATTGATAATAAAATGCCTTAAACATAATTGATAGATGTAGTTGTTATAATATTGTGTCAATGAAGTGTGGTATATAGGTGGAAAGGGGTTAATTAGTAATAATTACAGATAAAAGTAAAGTGGATAAATGTATTTATCTATTTTGTAAGAGTTTTCTTGCCTGTGGTTCTTTTAGATTGTTACAATGTATGTTGTAAACACTTCTTAAAGACTATTGGAAGACTGGCCCTTTGCCTTTGTGGTCCAAATCAAATACAAACATAATAAAATAGTCTCTTATCAAAACATTATTGAAGTGTCATGTCCTGGCCGGCGTATGAGATCCAGTGCCCTCTCTCCCTTATTTGGAACAAGGACACCTGTTTGTTGATTTTGCCCTCATCTGTGTCCCTCATCACTGTCCCTATTTAAGTTCATCCTTCCTAGTGTATCTTCTCAGTCACTGTTTTGGATTCCATTCCTTTTTGTAAAGTTGTTCAGTTCTGGTTTTAGTTTTGTTAGTTAGTTTAATGGAAAGTCAACCGTTCTCCCTGCGCCTGTCTGCCTCCTGCCTCCTGTTACAATTAGAGTGTGAATCACTGTACTGTAATCTCTATGCCTTTTTTGTAATGGGTAATGCTGAGCAATAGGAAGCCATAATGCACACTATGAGCCATAACATTATGTCACGGGGTTGATATGTGTCTGTAATTATTACGTGTTCTTCCTTCTCTTAGCCAAACTTAACAAAACAAATTTGCAATTCAAACTGAGCTAACTTGCCAATTACACAACAAAGACCAAGGCATGTACACCCTGCCCTGGGGATGAAGCCTGTCTCATAATGAGAACACTGGAGGATACAGAAAATGTAGTAAAAACAAACACCTCACAAACAATACACGCTAGTCACAGTGTAAAGACAACCTGCAACAACAACATGTTGGGATAAGGTCAGGTGTTACTTCCCGATTTCACTTCATTTGAAAATGGGTTGGCCCTGCTGAGCATTGGCCAGGCTTTTGTTTGTTCTTTTCTCACCTTGAAGTTAAGGCTGGAGACCACTATGTCTCCATTGGGAGTGATGATTGGGACACTGTTGCACACAATCCCATTGTCCACATCAATGACTCTGCCTGCAGAAGCCAAAAACACAAAAAAACAAATTAGTAATGTGTTTTAAACCACATGATCAGTTCAGTCAACCCGATCACGTTTCAGGCACGAGACAGGTTCATTTTCATGCCTGTGCAAATCTGATAAAATATGTTGTACAGTAACGCGATACCATACAACAGAGTTTCCTAACCTCTCCTCAGGCCTCGCCAGATGTTTCACATTTTTGTTTTAACACTAATCTGGCACAGCTAACTGAATTTGTCAACTAATCATCAGTCCTTTCACTCATTGTTTCAGGCATGGCAGGAGTGCTGGTAAACCTCTCCCCAGGGAGCACAAACGGCTAAAGGTTCTTGCCCACGGCACAACATATTGAAGCCAGTAGGCCTCCAGCTGCCTGCGTGCTCCCATAGCTTGTGGCTACTATCACCCATGATGCAGTAGATTAGTACAGCAGTTGAGTGCTTAATAAGATGAAACTTCAGAGTCTCAATGTTTGGGAATTACTCCAAGTGGCAATGGACAAATGTGTACTGAAAGCTAAACATCGCAAAGGGTTGCCATTTTAAAATTGACCTTTGATTTCCAGAGGCCCCTCGATGTGCATCTCTGGCCTGGCCATGTTCTTCTTCTCTGCTGTTCCCGTGGTTGAAACAGACGAGCGCTTGTAAACACCCCTCTGCACCTCGCCAAATACCAGGAACATGTTGTGGACGCGCGCTGTGTACCCCGCCAACTCCGTGACCTGTAACAGAGAACCGTGAAGGTAAAAGGTTATTTGATAAGGTAACAGTGGATAGGAACTAGTCAGAATGAACTGACATCTTACCCCACAGAGTTCAGAGTTTATCATTATTGCCAGATAATAGCTAGTTCAAAGATGTGGCTGCAGAGAGAAATGTGTATATTTGAAAAGCACATTCATAATGACATGGGAACAGTACATTAGCAGAAGTACAGCAGACATATTATAAAATGCACTAAAAATCCATTAAGAATTAAACCCTTGTTTGAATGAATGTCGTAAAAGCCCCTATGTGATATATATATAGGCCACATTGCAACCACATTATTCACTTGAAGCTTAATCTGGCTATAAATAATGGCTGGTTTTAGCTGTGTTTATTTGTGTTTTCAGGAAACTGTGTAAGCAGAACACACGGCACTTAAGAGAAGGCCTGAGGCAATCCTAATGGACAACTGCTGCATCAATAAGAGCAACAGCCTTTCCACACATCAGCCTTGGAGATGTATGGGAGGGTGTCTGGTGACTGTAACAACCCCAGAGTCATGGAATATCCAGGGGGGTCTCTTGATACATTTGAAGTCAGAGGTTTACATACACCTTAGCCAAATATATTAAAACTCAGTTGTTCACAATTCCTGACATTTAATCCTAGTAAAAATTCCCTGTCTTAGGTCAGTTAGGATTACCACTTTATTTAAAGAATGTGAAATGTCAGAATAATAGTAGAGAGAATAATTGATTTCATCTTTTATTTCTTTCATCACATTCCCAGTGGGTCAAACGTTTACATATACTCAATTAGTATTCGATAACATTGCCTTTAAATTGTTTACCTTGGGTCAAACTTTTCAGGTAGTCTTCCACAAGTTTCCTACAATTTGAGTGAATTTTGGCCCATTCCTCCTGACAGAACTCGTGTAACTGAATCAGATTTGTAGGCCTCCTTGCTTGCAAACGCCTTTTCAGTTCTGCCCACAAACTTTGTATAGGACTGAGGTCAGGGCTTTGTGATGGCCACTCAAATACCTTGACTTTGTTGTCCTTAAGCCATTTTGCCGCAACTTTGGCAGTATGCTTGGGGTCATTGTCCATTTGGAAGACCTATTTGCGATCAAGCTTTCCTGATTGCAACCAAGACTTCCTGACTGATGTCTTGGGATGTTGCTTCAATATATCCACATAAGTTTCCTTCCTCATGATGCCATCAATTTTTTGAAGTGCACCAGTCCCTTTTGCAACAAAGCATCCCCATAACATAGTGCTGCCACCCTTGTGCTTCACGGTTGGGATGGTGATCTTCGGCTTGCAAGCCTCCCCCTTTTTTGTCCAAATATAATGATGGTCATTATGGCCAAACAGTTCAATTTTTATTTCATCAGACCAGAGGACATTTCTCCAAAAAGTATGATCTTTGTCCCCATGTGCAGTTGCAAACTGTAGTCTGGCTTTTTTATGGCAGTTTTGGAGCAGTGGCTTCTTCCTTGCTGAGCGGCCTTTCAGTTTATGTAGTTATAGGACTCATTTTACAGTGGATATAGATACTTTTGCACATGTTTCCTCCAGCAGAATGTGCAGAAGACAGAACGCCTCTCCTTCCTGAGCGGTATGATGGCTGCGTGGTCCCATTGTGTTTATACATGCATACTTTTGTTTGCAAAGATGAATGTGGTAACTTCAGGTGTTTGGAAATTGCTCCCAAGCATGAACCAGACCTGTGGAGGTCTACAATTTTTTTTCTAAGGTCTTGCCTCATTTCTTTTCATTTTCCCATGATGTCAAGCAAAGAGGCACTGAGTTTAAAGCTAGGCCTTGAAATACATCCAAAGGTACACCTACAATTGATTCCAATGATTCAATTAATCTATCAGAAGCTTCTAAAGCCATGACATCATTTTCTGGAATTTTCCAAGCTGTTTAATGGCACTGTCAACTTAGTGTATGTAAACTTCTGACCCACTTGAATTGTAATAAAGTGAATTATAAGTGAAATAATCTATCTGTAAAAAATTGTTGAAAAAATTACTTGTGTCATGCACAAAGCAGATGTCCTAACCGACCTTCCAAAACGTTTGTTTGTTAACAGAAAATCTGGGTAGTGGTTGAAAAATGAGTTTTAATGACGTCAACCGATATGTATGTAAACTTCCAACTTCAACGGTATACTGTAGCCACAGCAGACTACACTATATGATCAAAACAGAGATTACCTGGCATTGACAAACTGAATACACATACCAAGAATACTGTGGTTTACACTGCATGCCTATATAATTAAATCAGTCATACATAAGTTGCTCACATTTAGGGTGCTTTTTCATATCCCTGTATGATCCGGATCTCGGACTGTTTAGTATTCTGATCCGTGCTGTGCAACATGTGTGAAACACAAACAAACCCTTTCAGAAACTAATCTCAAACCTGCGGGAGTTGCGGGTCCTAGATCAGGGACCAGAGAACCAGTTATTGTAACGCAGCGCCGCATGTCATGTGGAACTTGTTAACATCAAGAAGAAACTGACAGTTATTTTAAGATCTTGTGAAAGTTATTTTTATAAAAATGCCAAAAGTGCTTCAGGAACCCCATTTTATATGTTAAAATGCCCTTGGTGGCATGCAAACCAAAAACGTGTCTTCCATGTTAGTTAAAGTGCCATGTTATTAGCATTGCAAAAATGAACTCAACCACAGACAAGATGGGGAGTGGCAGGCTGGCTCTGTTGTCAAAAGTATTCACTTCGTTATGGTAAATACCAAGCTTCTATTCACTGGAACTCCCAAAACTGACAGTGGACTAAAACAAGGTAAAAGTATAACATGAAACAACCTATGGGGTTGGGTCTTGGGTGTGTCCCAGCCTCAGGCTGTTTTCAGACGGCAGCAGTGATCCACCCTTTTCGTCGGAATGTGTGCCCCAGCAGCATAGAATATATTATACCACTGCTTTACGAAGCCTGTAGGGGTGTGTGGCCCTGGTCAGAGGCTGTGATTGGCTGGCTGCAGTGCCAGCTGTAACGTAAGATATCACTTCAGGAATGTATCTCGGCTTTGCTTGCGTCTTTTAAAGCACCAAAGCATATCACTGAGCCCAGTGTTTTGATAATGCTATTCCTACATGCAGATGCTTGTTGGGGCTATCCAATACTGTACCTAATATTTAGTTTTACTTGCTTTTCATAATGCCTCCCACAATGTCAACTTTGTTCACATGAGCCATGATATTTAAGCCTTACATGCTTCCAAACACTGCCTGGGTGTAGCTATAATTAGCCTAGCTATCCATTTCTTCATTGTGTCCGTCTCTTTCGGGTTTCCAAGGCGACTATTTTTCAAGAGCACAATTCCTCCTCGCATTTTAAGCCATGCCTACCAAAACTTGATTTTTTGGGGGTGGAGAGTTGTTTGTCTGAAAAGCATTCTTCCTTAAATATATTGTTCGCCCCCCTTGAAGGCATCCCAAAAAATTTCCCACATTACTCTCGGGTTTGACACCACACTATTCAATTCCTCTTATAGACCAGCCTATTCTTCCACACAAGGCTCCCTCTTGTCATCAATGAGTCCAGTGGCTTACTTTAACAATGTCTTATCACTCCAATGCCTCTTTATTGGAAGTGGAGAAAAGACAGGTGACAGAGTCAGATAGAAGAGAGTGCCATCACCTCTTTATATGAGGACATGATCCTCTCAATGGCATCCGCTCCAGAGGCCAGGAGGTTGCGTGCGGTAGTGAAAGCTTCTGTCCTCTCGCTCACCAGCACATGAGTTTGACCATCTGCAGTCTCTGTGAAAGAGGAAAGGTAAAAAAGATGCTTTGAGACAGCATACGAAGCACCTTGGTTTCTCAAATGTAAACAGTGAAGGGCCTTAGAAGTAAGGGGAGAGGCAATGGAAAGTCTGAAAAAGAAAATGGGCAAGACTTAATAGTGAGATTTTCAGAAAAGATGACCAAAATGTGATCAAATGTCAATTCCTTCAAATGACACAACTATTTACCCTCCCTAAAAGACACTTAGACAAAAAGGACTGTAGCAGAAAACAAGATGATGTTGTGATGACAATTACCACAGTCAGCGAAGCCGGTAGCAGTGATGATGGGCACAGCCACCATGACCAGTCCACAGCCGCTCCACACATACTTCATGAGGAACTGCTCTATCATTATGTACCACAGACGCTTGGACAGGATCAGGTTCATCTGCTTCGCCAGGGCACGGTAGCATTTCTGCAGCTGACGCATCTCCACCTAAAACAACCGGACCATCAGACAGACAGACAAACACAAAAATACAGTTCACATTACTGTCACAAAAGTATCTTACCCACTTAGTATAGCTCATTTGCTTGTTATAAGGAGAGTGGACAGTCAGTCTCCTTACTTTTTGCAAGGACTTGTTGACAGTAGGAATCAGAGGAAGACAGGTGAAGAGGAGAAACAGAAGTGAAGGGCTGAGTATGGAAACCTGGTCCCCAGCGGGGAGCAGTAGAAGTGCATGGGGCCGGGAGCGTTACCATTCCACCATGGCTCAGGACAATATAGAATATTTCCAACACATTCATTTGCTGACAGTCTTATCTAAAACGTGCAGATAAGAAGGCTCTGAATCAGTTGAATGATAATCACTATGATGTAAAGCACTTCAACAAAACATTTTAATAAAAAAAAATACTTCAGGTATTATTACAAGTAAAATACAATGATATGTTTTATTGGACATAATGGGAAAATATTATATAGCACTGTAATTCCATCCCTTAAAATACAGTAAGATACTGTATCTCTGGTGTGCATAATACCTTGTGACTAGAAGTGGGGGTGTGGTATTCTTATTAATGGCTCATTAAAATATTTTTTACGTGTGCTATATAAGAGGCTATATACTTGTTGAGTGACAATGCTGAACCAGCTTAACTCCTATGTGGTTGTATACCCAATCCCTTAAGAAAAATATAAGAGACAAACTGGTGTGGCAGCTGGTAGGCCTATTGAATCTTCAATATCTCATTTTGGTCAGTTTTTCACTCTAATTGCTTCCAGTTTGGAAGACTTTAGTTTAATGGGAACAACATGTGCATCCATCTGAAATGTCTTACTTAACAAATATACTCTTCGAATACAAAATAGGAGTGACAACAAATTCCAGACAATCGAAACTGACAGCCTTTCCGAAACAACTTACTGCACACCTGAACCTCATTTTGATTGTGATTGCGATTAGTGGTGATAATGTATAAGATCACAGATTTTAGAGAGTTTGAGATCACTTTTTAACAACAGTTATTTTTAGATGAGGTAGACAATAGGAATGGGGTGATCATGTGACTGTTGTTCACCTTCAAGGCATCTAGCAGCAGAGATGATATAAAACACCTAATATAGGCCAGTCATTAATATGCTGTGGGTAAACATTTAGCAGCCCTCCTGATGTCACCAGTCTCTTGATCCCTTATTTGAAATACAAACCCCACCCCTGAATGAATTCCATTCATTCCCTCAACAATTCCTTTTCATTCATTCTTTCTTTCTGATTATGGTATACTGTAACACGTACATTATGTATATAGAGTACCAGTCAAATGTTTGGACACACCTACTCATTCAATGGTATTTCTTTCTTTTCACCATTTTCCATATTGTAAAATAACACATTGTAAAATAATATTTAAAAACTATGAGATAATATATATATATATCTCACAGTGAATGGTTGTTTTAGGCACTATGCAACATCCGTGCCTGGATACAGTTCTTAGTTACGATATATTGGCCATACAGCACAGGTATCTTATTGCTAGTAAGTTATAAACTGGTTACCAACTATCTAGAAAAGTAAAAAAACATGAATAGGTTATAGTTATGATATACAGCCCCCAGTTTATAATACAATTTAATTACAACTGTTTTCATGCCATATTTGTCGTATTTATTATGTAGGTGTACTGGAATGTAGAAATTGTACTAGCAGTTGATTGTCAGCTGCGGTCAAATGTACGGCCAACCCTTGTGGTTGTGCAGGTGGATCCAAATACACTTGCTTCAACTCAGGGGTATATGTTTCTGTTGTGATATATACACCTGCAACGTAGTATGCTAAGGTCATTTAATTTAATACCTTGTGGCCCCTGTAGAAGGCTATCTCCTCTGCATTGGCAATGATCCTGGAATGCACGTAGCGTAGATGGCCTTTCCTGTGGGCCTCCTCGGCTACTAGCTTTCCGAATTTAGGCGAACAGGCCCTCAGAACCTTGGCCGTGCAGAACACAACCAACCCGGCAAGCAGGGTCGGACCGCTGGCGTTGGCACCCCTGGACCGTGCAGTCTGGATGAGAGTATAGGAAGTGAGCATCACATCCAAGATGGGCTTGGTGAGGTTCGAATATAGATGTGCCACGGACTGGGAAAACATCATAACATCCTCGGTAAGAGACTGGTCCGGGTTGGTCAGTCTCCCGTCCATGTTGCTGACTTTATAGTAGGTTTGGTCGGTGAAATAGGTGGTGTACGCATGGTCCACTAGCCGTGTGCGGAAGGCCAGGGCCAGCTTGCACTCGAGGTAGCGGATAGCGCTGTTCACGAATGTAGCTGGGATGGCAATAAGGAGCCATTTCATCAGCTGGATGATGAAGCTGCGTGGTTCTTTTTCAACGATTGTTTTTACAATCTTGCCATCCAAGCCTGCGACGTAAATAGACAGAAACGTCCGGGAAATCAATGCGACCGAATGAAGGGAGAGCAAACCGAGCTCTTTAGAGACCAGCTTTGGAAATAGGATTTTGATCAGTTCAAGTATCTGTTTAAAAAATTCTGCGTTTACCCCAGGCGACGTTTTATAAGTCAGTGCATCTGTTTCTGTTTTAACAATAACCATAGAGCCATTTTCCCCTGCTTTTGAACCTCTGTCCGTATTTCTGCATTCTTTCCGTTTAGCAAATTGTTTGCAGACGATGGGGTACAGGGTTTTCACCCCGTATGCTGCGGCCGCGACAAAGATTGCTCGCTTCGCCGCAGTCGTCCGGTCCAATTTCATTCTGCGCGCTGCATCAAGTATGTTGGACATCTTTCCCCTGAATTCTTTACCAGGCAAAAGCCTGGTTAGTCCTTATTGATACAAGTCCATGGTACATCCACCGTGACTTAATATCTGTGATCTTGATAAAAAGACAAACGGAACAAACATGTGATACGATGGTGCGATGCTTCAGACAGAAAACCGCTACGTTCCAGCATTTATTTCCGTCATTTCGTTGTGGTGCATTTTTTCGTAGGCAAAACCCCCGGAAGGAGACGACGGTTGCGCGAAGGACGTATTTAAATTAGGTCCTGTTGTACTTTCTAGTTTCTACTGACTGTACAGACTATTGTCCCAGTATTTACCTACATTGAATAAACGAATGTAATCACTGAAAAAATACAATGTTTCAAATATGCTTTCTGTTATTGTGTTCAACAGATAATAAACCCATTTGAGACGGACATAGCCACGCCATTTGTTTTTGCATATTGGCTCGTGCATATTGCGGTCCGTACTGTCAACTGATATATCACTATCAGGCTAAGTTATGAGGAAGTTTCACGTAAACTTTATAGTCATTTAAACTATAAACATATTTAGCATTTTAGGTATATTTCAACATAGCTTATGAAATATTTTTGCCAAATATGTATATTGTATGTCCTATGAGGACAAAATGAATTGGGTCGGTGGTTCAAGGTGAGTTTTACAACTAACGTTAACCATCTTGCTAAGCTAACGCCAGTACTCTTAACTGTAGTATAGCTAACTTTCCTTGACAAGTACAAGTTTTCACAAATGCTACAATTCACCTATATTATATTGCCCCGCTTTGATAACATGTTATTCGTGTTACTACATTATTATTTTTGTTTCTCCTTTAACATGGTAGCTATTAAAATGAGAACGAATTTTTAAAGACCTGGCTAAATACATACCAATTTGCAAAAGCGTAGGACAACACAGAACCAGATAAATAATGCAAAACGTATATGCAAATAGACGCTATGTACTGGGAAAACAAACTGGAAATTACACTATATACAGAGACAAACATGCAGCAAATGCTCATATCAAATAGCAACTTGCTTAGTTTAATTTAAAGGAGTGTGGTGTAATAAAAATGTGAAGTTAAAGAGTAATTTGACATTCGTTCCAGTCATTGGCAACAGAGAACTGAAATCAAGAAAGTGTGGGTTTTTGTAGTGGCTGGTGTAAAATACTGTATCTGCCAGAGTGCTGTTGATCCATACATGGTCAGGAAAATGTTTTAAACCAAGCTACACAGACTGGTTAAAATGTGTTACTACCTATGTAGCTAATAACATGGCAATATGGTTGCTGCATCAGAAGTTACTAATATTACGATAATTGAAAATAGGAATATGTATTAGAGATTCAATTGCTTAATGTTATCCCACATATATAAGTACATTATGCATTCAGTGTTTTAGAATTACACATTCTAAAGTCACTTGCTAATTTAGTCATTGCAAAATGTGATCTTATTACATGTAACTTATTAGTTCATGGGGGCGCTCAACTACAGTTATTAGAAGGAACACCCTCATATTATTTGGTATATCCAGGTAAAAACAGAACGCTAACTGAAAATAGCCAGTCGTTTTTGACAGTAGTTAGTGTGCCTAGTTACAATTGTTGTTACCAGGTCCAAAGATTTTAACACTGGCTTTCACTGTGGAGTTGATGATAACAGCCCCTGTGTAGTTACATGGAACAAGGTCATAATGACTTGTGTCCCTTGTGAATATTTCAGAAACCGGTTTATGATGAGAAATGACATGAAAAAGCAGAGGGTAAGTTAAACCCACAGAGACCTAAGATAATGTAATTTTAGAAAAACAATATTTTATAGATTATAATATTGGTGATAAGGTACAATATAGCCTGTATATGATCAGGAGTTCTTTGAAAAGAAGAAAATTCAGAGAAAGATGAAAACATTAGGAATAGCAACTTCGCCTGAAGGAGCCAGCTGTGGGAGTATGGACCTTGTGAATGTATTCATTGTAAACCAGATTGCTGTAAAGAAAGAGAACAAAGGTGAGTTCATACGTCTATACCTTATAGATCAGTACTTATCACATTTAAAAAGGACCCCACCCTTAATAATAACTTGGCATGTTCCAGATCAGCCAAATATAACTCACATCACTGACGAAAGAGGAGCAAAGACGATAAGAGAGAGGACCCTAGAGCTACCCATGAGCCCTTGCTCTCCTTCAAAGCTTTGTCTTGTGGAGAGCCAGCCTCTGTATAGGTATCAGGCAAAATAAATGTGAAACAATTGCTCATCAGTATCAGTCAAGTTTTTATAGTGGTTAAGATACTGTTTTGATGTAACTTAGTGTCCAGGCTGCTAGAAAGAGAAAGCACTACATTCCTGATGGATTCAAGCACTGCATTCCTGATGGATTCAAGCACTGCATTCCTGATGGATTCAAGGGTAGACAGGTCAGTAACATCAATTCTCACAATGATTTATCTTCCCTGATGACACAAATACATATTTATTTACATCAGTGTACTCTGCCTACTGTATTTCTGAGCATAGAGATTCAGTTAGCTGGATGGAAATCTTGGCTCAGTCTAGTAACAGTTTGCTGAATCACTGATTGTTGCCCGCAGCTCTCACCTGTTCTGGAGTCAAACATGTCTGACACCAGTGGGTTAGACTACCAGCACCAATTCCAGGACACCCTGAGTCCTTTCTCATCAGCCTTGTCATTAGTGTCCTCCTCAGGGCCAGGCCTGTTCTCCCTGCAGCAGAGAGCACAGATTCAGCCACAGCCACACTGTTCCCCCTTACCCCGGGACAACCGTACCTTAGATCAAGCACAGGTACTACTCAAACAGAAGTACAAATTGTGTTTTACAGCGACGACCTGGGAGCGTTTAGGTTGAACCATCTTGCTTAGGGAAAGAACAATAGGGTTTTTCAACTTTTTGGCAATCGGGGATTAGAACCAGAGAACTTTTCTGGCCCAATGCTCTTGACCACTAGGTTCCTCTGCCACCCCTAAAATACAGGTAATACAGAAAGAAAAGCTGGTAAATGCAGCTCCCAGTTTTTTTTGCCCCACCCAAATTTTGTATTGTTGGCAAAAACTACAACTAGAAAAGGCATTTGCAGAAGTAAATGTGGTGAGCTTGCCAGCATGCTTGCATTTTAAAAGTTTTTTTTACAAATTTTAAGTTGGGAAACCCAAGCCATTTGAAACAATGTTGGTTTTGATCACACTACCTGGAATGATACAAGAGATACGTTTAGATGGTTAATTCATGGGAAATATGCACCTTTGGTTTGGATAGCCTAAAAACCTTTAAAAGTACCTTTAAAGTTGGTATTATAGCTTAACTGGCCAAGAAGCAGGATCTTTCTAAATGTAAACCCCTGTATCACTGGATGGCTGTAATGTATTCAGTATTTTCTATTTGTAGTTTAGACCTTTCTCTCAGCCAGGAGGGAGAGAGTGTGCCTCATGGGCCAGAGGATTCAATGCGTCCCAATATCAACTGAGCACCTGCTCAGTCCCCAGAGGACTGTTTGGAACAGAGCCTGAGTGAGCATTGAACTGAAATATATGTCTTTATCTGACTTGCAGGAAATTTTGATTGTTTTTACCCAACCTATATTCATATATTAAAAAACTATATTAAAAACCCATTTGCAATAGTTGTACTGATCACCAGTGAAGTATTTTTTTATGTGTTCCATATTACTGTGCGCTGACCAATGGGGCGTTCATCTGTCTACCCAGTTTCCCAGAGAGCAGAGACCATGTCCTTAGCTCAGTGGAGTTCTCTATCAAACCAGCGGAGGGAAGACACCACCCTGTGGATTTCTCTCTCAGAGATCAGACAATAGATTCCTCTTTCAACCAATCAGACAGTGAGGAGCGACATGAAGAAGCACTCTGGGGCATCAGTAATGAGAAATATGGAAGTGAAGGTACTCGCGCCTCCCAAATAGCATAAATGGTCTAGCGTGTATTGTGCGGGCTATTCATTTTTTTTGCTAAAACTATGATACATACAAGAACATCTTTCTGTACTATAATATTTTGAAATTCACCCCAGCAGTTCATTTTAAGAAGGGGAAGCCAAAGATATACCTAAAGGAGGAAGTACCAACAACGTCTTTCAGAGAAGTGAATGAATCACAGAGAAGAGGCCCTGAACTGACTCAGGTAGTTACAGAGGAGCAACAGATTAGGTGTCTATTGACACCTAGTGGTCGAATTGAAATAGTAACCATGTTCAAGTACACAAAGCATCATCACATATTAAGACTGTATGTTTGTCTATACCATACGTGTCAAACCGGTTCCGTGGAGGGCCGAGTGTCTGCAGGTTTTCACTCTCACCTTGTACTTGATTGATTAATTAGGTCACTAATTGATTAGTTTCTACCCTCACCTGGTTGTTTAGGTCTAAACTGGGAACGAATTTATAGGAAAAACCAAAAACCTGCAGACACTCGGCCCTCCGTGGAACCGGTTTGACACCCCTGGTCTATACTCTTACTCATTATGATCTGTAAGGCAGAATTGATCCTAGATAGTCTGACATGCTTTCTAGATACTGGCCCTGAGCTTTTGTCCTTGAAGGTAAGGAGAAATGTGTTGATACGATATATGCTAGTCTGTTTTATTGTCCGTTTTCCAACAGGTTTCCAACAGTGCCATCAGCTCACGTACGTTTCCAGACTATTCTACATCCTCTTCTGATCACCGTCGGGCTTCCATCGACTACACCATTTCCCCAAATATTGCCATATCCCCTATACTGTTTACAATGTCATAGTTGGGATGGAGTGAGGGAAGGGGTGTTACTTGGATCAAACTTGGTGGGGACTAACCTGCAGTCGTTTCTTCAGCTTGTCCTGGACCCAGTCGTTGTGGTTCTGTTGAATGCTGTGAATCACCGGCCAGTTATTCTAAGAGAGGACATCACCTCAGTTCAGACTGTGATGAGGTGAGTAAACACCCAGTACTGTTAACATCTATCTGGATTGATTCATATAGATTTGTGCATGCTTTGATTTACCATAGGATCCCATGTAGAAAGGCCTACCATTACTTTACTTGTAGTTTGTGGTAAATAATGACGTTCCTTCTGTAGTTCTACTTAATTACTGTAATAACATCTTCATATAACTTACAACAAGAATCCAAGTTGTGTTGACGCTGTCTCGTGAACTCCATTGCTTCCATGTGGCGTGACAATGGCAGCAGAGTTAACCAGCACAAACAAATTTGACATCTTCAGATTTGACACAAATTTGAATGCTAAATGTTTTTGAATTCACCTGTAATTGTGGTGTCAGGAGAAGAATGGCCGCCAGCATAACCAGGGTAGCTCCACACAGCCACACCAAGAGAGGACCCACAGTGAATGGACACCCATCCTCAACCAGGCACCGTGGAGCTTAGGCTCCTCTGAGAGACTGTCAGTCTGCTCAGTTACAGAAGACTGTGACAGCCAGGCTAAGGTTATGGATGATCAATATGTCCCGTCGCATCCTCTTCATGAACCACAAAGTTCTGATGGTCACCAAGACAAGACGACAGCAGTCGGAAAACAAGAAGCACAAACACAGGAAAAGGGGACGCAAACTGTCACCGATGTCACCTCAAAATGTCCAACATCGGACGCTTCAACTCAGTGTTGTTTTGGAACAGAGTGTAGAGCGAACGTCCTCATGGTCAATGAATCAATAAACACAACTGTTTACAATGTAATACCAACTCCAACCACCAGAGGGCATGCAAGTGCCAGAGATGAGTCTATGTGTCCACAAACACTCAGAGTGTCATCAGACACTTTCGGGAGCGCGGGAGAAGAGCACACGCCCTGGACAGAATCGACAGCCAGAGAGCTCAAGGCTGGACCTGGACACCATCCATCACTCATCCCTTTAAACAAGCACTGTTACACCAACACAGAGAGTAGAACGGGTATTCACAGACCTACTACGCTCACGCTAGACACTCTTGTCGTCACCAAAGATGTACAAGGTATAAATAACAAGACAATAACAATAACACATCAGGGTAGCCTAATATAAACGAGTCTGTGGCAGACAATTTCAAAATATCCCTAATGATGTTTTCTTCTCTTTCATCCAGACTTAAGAGGTCTGCAGCAGCAGTATAATGGCCTGGGAGATGAAGGAGGGGTACAGGACTCTGTTGAGAACGTGCCTTTTAGAGGAGACCTTCCAGAGGAGAGAGAGGTGAGGATGAGAGGTAGAGCAGAGAAGAGGGAGGAGGTCACGGCTGAAGGCAGAGTTTACATGCTTTCACAGGAGACTGACACACTTCAGGAAATAGCAGACATTCTGCTTATGCTGAAGCAGGGAAAGAAAGAGTGAACAGTAAACGAGGAGAGGACAGCAGACGAGTGTGTAGGGGCGAAGGAATGGCAAAGGGAGAAGACGACTGTGGAGGGGGAAAGAGGGGAGGAGTGCGGAAGGGAGAAGAGAGGAGTGTGGAGCGGAGAAGAGGACAGGAGTGGAGGAAAGGTATTCTGTCCATGTTGTACGAATGTGTGTCATTTAAAGAGATACAGCAATAATATTTTCACTTCATGACAGAATATTTTTTCTACGTATTTAAACTTTTAGAACAATACCGTTGTGATTCCGCAATAAATCAAGCCAGACAAGATCATTGTTTTTTATTTGTTTCCCCACATATTTTCAATTGTTCAATATTCTCATGAATATATTAGTTTTAAAGAATACAAATTCTTGCAAAACATTTACAGCAACAAACAAATATATACTATACATCACTGAATAATTTTTGTAATCTTCACTAGTTTTTAAACTGTAAAATAGAAACACTGTATTCGTTTGTTATCACATAGAAAAAATTGCACCCGTTCACCATAAGCACATTGTAGGTCCCCATTTTGGAATTATAGCAAAGAAAACAATACACAATAGATTTTCAGGGGCTTAATTAGGATTTTTCTTAAAAGTTAAAGTCCATTCTAAAATCACAACACATCAAATATCTTGTTGGTCTTATTCATAAATCTGTTACATAACGATAATGGTGTCACTTTAGTGATGTCCAATAAAGCATTAGTTCTCTATAAAACTATATGTATTGATAAAAATGAAGACTTTCTGTCTTCTAGTTAACTTCTAGCTTGTCTGCTTATAGAGCCTTCTCTTTTCCTAATGAAATACTAAAATATTAATATTAAATACTGATCTTCCAATGAACTGACAAACCACAGCTAATGATCATCATCAACCTACACTAAAACACTTAATTACTCAGAATTATATTCCTGTCCTTACTATACAAATAATTAATCCAATACATTGTAACACAAGGCTTGTAGTGTTTAGAGTGTTAATCACTTGTTACATTTGTAATTACATTTCAGTTAAAAGAAAACTGTTTTGAATTGACAATAATTGCTATCCATTTTGTTTTTTTTACAGATAATCATACACAGACATACTCAGCGACGTTAATATGTTGACCACTTGTAACGCGAGTCTGATACCCAAATCTATGTGTACTCAAGTACTCCACTAATAAGGTGTTACCTCACATAGTTTTACAATATATAAAATGACATTACAATACTCCTCGAACTTTCAGAACACGAAAATCCAATGAGTCTCACGTGAAGATATGCATTGCAATTTGTACATAAGGCTATGGAGGAAGACAACGAAAAGAGAAAAATAAGACATTCTTTCTGACATTTCTTTTCAAAGGAAATATGTACAATATTACATAGAAAAGCAACATATAAAAAAACAACTGTGTGAATCTAACGGACTAAACTGGACATTTCAATATAAGGGTATATTTTCTCAGAAGGACAGTTGTCAATAGTCTAATCAACAGTGATCAGCAAAATAAATTGTGCAATGTCTGAAATCGAAAAGGCAATCATCAAGCTGGCTGGCCATCTAGCGAACTCCTTCATAGATTTCACTTCAATACAGGCACATGGGTAACATACAATATAATAAATAACAATATAATACTTTTACGTTTACTAATGAGAAATTAGGTGCAGTGCTACTGTAGCTCATCAGTTACCCACATTTTTAAACAAACAGCAAAAGTGAACTTTACCATTGGACTCCATCATGTCTTCATCGCAAATTGCACACTATTCACTTGATAGTGCACTATTTTGGAGCAGGGTCCATGGGGCTCTAGTCGGATCAAGTGCAAGATATAGGAAAAATAATCAATTTAATACACTTCCCAGGTGTACTACTGGTGTCTGACCAACCATATGTGATGCTTTAAACAAGACGAGACAGTGTGTTACTGACATAGGTTTCATTTAGAAAGGCATTCTGGTGTCAACACTAAACGTATAATACTTTTCCAGGTTAAAAAAAACGTCATATCAGTACCATTTTGGTACATGTTTGGCCACCTACAATACACTTTTTTTGAGAGGAAGTTGTAACTCTAATAAGGTTTTATGGAAGGGGTAAATGCAATTGTTTTATCAATCTGGTCCTACTTCATGGAAAATGACATTTAAAATTATGTTTTAACAGTATACTAGGCATACAAACACATGACGGTTAGTAAATCATAAACATTAGATGTTGCTACAATATTAAATTGGCACAATCAAATATGTATGTAACTCCTGTGTTGTTGTATATAGTCATCCTGTAAATTATAAAGATGGATGACTGTGAGGCAATCAGAAAACAGTGGCCATTTTTCAAGGTTCTCAGAGTAAGAGGGCTGATCTACTCTCAGGTCCCAAAATATCTATGCCATTCATTTTCATTTAAATGGCAGATCTGTTCCTAGATCAGTCCTCTTACACTGAGTAATTTGATACGTGCAGACAGAAGTGTCTGGTATGAAAGAACAGGGTCAGTATCCAAGGGTAACATTGATGACTAGGCCATGCTGCTTTAGCCTGGTCCTAGATCTGTTGGTACTCCTGTCAGCTCCACTGCTGTCATTGTCAAGTCATTACTTGGTATGACAACGAGTGACAGGGAGTTGGCGTGATAGCACTAACAGACAGACACTTGGGTTGGGGCTACTCTACATCAGAGGCATCGTTGTCGGAGAGATGGTAGTTGCTCCCCTTTACTCTGATGTACTCCACTTGCCGGCCCTCGTCAGAGTCTGTGGCCCCGCAGGAGCAGAGCTGGGTGTCGAACAGGCACTCGATCTCCTCCAGCCTCCGGCCCTTGGTCTCAGGCAGACAGCCGTAGATGAAGAAGAATCCCAGCAGTGCCATGCTGGAGTAGAGGAAAAACGCACCTGGAAAATAACAACAACATATTATAATTGGACAACAACATAACAGGCGACCCAGAGGCCAAGGTTTTATTTTTTATTTTATTTGCCAATGTGCAGTTTAAAGATGACTTTTTATTATATTATAATCATGTTCTGGCCCCTTGACCATCTGCTGTAACGAAAATTGGCCTGGGACGTCCCAGAGGGTTTTCCAGTTCTAACAACAAATATGATGAATAGCTACCTCAGGTCTCTCACTGAATTAATATAAGGTTGAACAAAGGTCAGATACTGCGACAAAAGCAGGCCTGCTGTGGTGTTGAGACGGACTGACGAGGGTCCTGTACCATAGTAGGTGAGGTACTGGGCCACATGGAGGAAGGTGAGGGAGACCAGGACATTGAAGGTCCAGTTGACACCAGCCGAACAGGCGTTCCCTGTGCTGCGGGCCCACAGGGGGTAGATCTCAGAGTTGATCGTCCAGGGCATTGGGCCCATACCTGGTAGGGCAGGGATGACACAAGGGCTAGGCTCTACAGGACATGAACCAGTCAAAACCAACGTGTATATAATGTAAGCAGACATATCCAACCTTTAAATGACATCAGAAAGCCTGCCTTCAAATGACATCAATACGTGGTTTACGTCAAACCTCGAATGCGCTATTGCAAACATCAAATGACTCATGTCTCTAGTTGCATAGTAGATGCCCCCGGCCATCTGGCTGAGCCCCCCTAAGGGTCAAATCCTAGAATCGCCCCTGCTCTATAATGAAATAAAAAATGCAACGTAATGTCTGCATGAATCAGTGTTGTCTTTCTCACCTGGGGCGAAGAAGGCCAGATAAAGGACCAGACCAAGTAGGACCACCCAGGAGTAGGAGGAGGGACAGTAGTTGTAGGCCCAGTACGTATGGTCTCTCAGCCGGGTCGAGTTGGAACACCTGGGGTGACATGGCAGTAAGGACCGGGAACAGTAGCTGTGTTATGAATGGAGGGCTACTGTGAGCACAGTGACATCTCACCTGCCCCAGGCTGACTTCTCAGTGGAGGCTGTATTTACCGGTAAGCAGGAAGAAGCAAATACAGCAGTGCTGTTCTCAAGGTAACAGAAACCACACCCTGGGTCCAGCATACACTGCTCACACAGCCTGTGATTACATAAAGGAGGGTCGGACCGAGATGTAAGACACAGGGACAAGATACTGTTAGAGGTACAACAAATCATTTTATATGAACTTTAATCCAACCAGCATTGCATAGTTTACATAGTAGGCCTACTATGGGTGTTTTCCCGTAGTTAAATAAACTCACAGACTGGTCTTAATACCTACCAGGGTGACCCAACTCACAGGTACGTTTTTAGCATTAGACGTGGGTAGGAACGGAATGTTTAAGTAAATAAAGACAGTCCTATGGAGAGTGTAAGAATCTGTGCCACAGTGTTCATTCACACAGAGTAAGAAAGTAGTTCTACTTAAAGAAGAGCGGAGCCATTCAACCAGCATTAAAAGCAATTACTCTTTTGTTTCATCTGAGTGTTGAGAGAAAGTTCTTTTAAATCACGTACTCTCTCTTACTTTCCCTTTCACAATTTAAATTAATAATGGTTTTTAATGGAGACTTATTGCAGGAAATAAACTACTGAGAGAACAAATCTGCTATGAGCAAAGGAGACCGAAAGCAATCTGCAATGCTAACTAGGTGTTCAGAAATTATTTTACGATTTCATCACATTCATTTAGTCCTACATAAATTGTAATTAAACTGCATCAAGAAACTATCACACATACTGTATTAATCCTGTAAAATGTCCTTTTTTAGATTTTTTTGTAGACTAGAGTTGACTCACAGGTGTTTGTTGCAGGTGGAGTTGACCATGGAAGTGGGGTGGAGGATGACTGGAGGGGTATGCTGGGCAGACAGCAGAAACCCTACGGCCAGCACAAACAGACTCATACTTGTTCCTGTATGGACGAAAACCACAAACATCCAGTAGATAGTGTAGTATTGCACCATCAAAGAGAGACAGTCTTTAAAAGTGTTATACAATTGTGTAGTAATGCGTTTTAACGCATACGTATTTATGTATATTGCCATTTAATATGCCATCAGTTGTCATACAACAAATCATTAGGAACTATAAATGAATTGACCCCTGACACCTGATGTCTGACCCTTACCGATGATGCTACCCAGGGTGAGTTTTCTGCGGCCCACCCTTTCCACCAGCCACACACCCAGTAAGGTGAACAGGAAGTTGGTGAAGGCCGTGACCCCAGCCAACCAGATGGCTAGCTTGTCGTCCCGCACTCCTGACATCTGGAGGATGGTGGCGCCGTAATAACTGCGCACACACAGAGGAGGGGATAACGGTTGACTTGCTAACTTGGAAGCCATGTTTAAAGAAAACAGGGTGCAGGCCATTATTACATCCAGTTATTGATGCCCTTATAGCAAGGAAATCTGATCTATTGACAAGAGAAAATCTTCCTGAAGAGTGCAATGCATTCAATTGCTTCTTTGAAGAAAAAGAGTTGGAGAGAAAGAGAAGGAGAGAGAACTAATGATTCTCTCCATAGAGATGAGCTACACTCCATTACGCTCTTCACTTGAGTGGCCACCAATCAACACCAGTTCAGCAATCCACCCGAAATAGACACAACGGGCTGAGTCTCCACCCCTCTTTACTCTGAGGTATCTATTGTGTTCCAAATGGGACCTTAAGCACTCAAAATGCAATTTTGGACTCCGTCACTTGGGCGTCACTGTTTAAATTGGCATCTTTTGCCTGCATCTGCTGAACAATGCTTTACTTAAGCTAGATTACACCTCATCAAGCTCAAAGTTCTAAACTATATTCTTGTTCGTTAATCCTCGGGCTGAATGGATAAAAGTCAGAAACTAGAGAATTGAAAATTAAATTCAATACAGCATAAATGGTCGTCACTGAAGAAATGCTGTTTACCAAATTTGCATGGATGTGTCAAAAAACATATGATAAAGTGATAAAGCATATAGCACAACAGCAGGTCTACATGTTTTATCCATTCAGCCCAAGGAGTAACGAGCTAACAAGAATACGTTTAGAACTTAGAGCTTGATGAGGTGTAATCTAGCTTAAGTAAAGCATTGTTCAGCGGATCCAGGCAAAAAGATGCCAGTTTAAACACTGACACCCAAGTGACTGAGTCTCAAATCGAGTCAATGATCAGTGTTATCAAATTAAAATGGAGGTGGAGTCAAACAACGCTTTTGAGAACTCGCTCAGCCCACGGCGCTAAAGAAATGACACATTCAGCCATTTAACATCAAGTTGTCGCGGAAGGCAACAAAGCCTCCTGATTTTGGTCTTGCAGAGGGTTTCTATCTGCCCATACAGCCACACAATTTCAAACAAGCACGCACACATGCACAGATATTAATACGGTAGGACACACAGATGCACAGAAAAACAGTTTGACGCAAGAACATTCACACACACACGCTCACACACACGCACGGCAGTAATGATGAGGGGTTTGTGGAAGCAGTGGGTGTAAAAGCTCTCTGCAGTAGAAGGCTGCTGCGCTCCATCTCAGGTCTGAATCACACTGATTAAGAAGCAGCATGGTCAGACTGAAGAGGGGCTCAACCCATAACTAACCAGCCACTTTCAGCTAACCTCCCTCTGACAAAACACATCACCAACACATTCAACATGATGTAAGCAGCTAAAAAGAGTGTTATAAACACCTGATACTACAACGCTGTACCTACAGTAAGGACACTAAAATACTTTCAGAAAATACCACAAAAAAAAGATACTGGTCAAACATTTTCAGGCACAATGGGTGTATCCTTACTCTGGGCCCATTCCCGAAGTGGGCAATAAAGTTGATGTCTTTTTGGGAGTGAGACTCCCAACCAATCCACCTCGGAAGGGAAGAAGGAACCTTCCCATTTCCTGCTAACGATGAGCCTCCTGGCACTGCCTCAGGCTTGCCTGGAGTGTCACATGGCAGTCTACCCAATAGAGTAAACGCAGCGACTCACAGCCCAATTGTTTCCATTATACTGCCCAGTAAAACATCCTGATAACATCTGAGTGGCCCCCTTTGCAGGCAGTGAGACTTTTGACACTCTGCACTGATTGATTTTAATAATAAACGCATTGCCGCCAAACCATTGTAACTACACTGAACTGGACAGAGCTGGCAAAACAGATGTCATTTGTAATTCCGTGAGTTACGACTAGTCTGAAAGGATTCAGATACATCTAAAACTGTCATCTATAAGAAAAAACTTTAAACTGACAGATATTTATAATTAGCAGAGCAGGCGAGAAGTCCTCTATAACCAGAACTGCTATTAATACAAAACCAATAAAACACACACGTGGATCATGCAATAGGACTCAGTTGTCATGCAGATCTGTGAGTGTGTGTGCGTGTGTCTTTTCTGGCGGTCGCCATTTTGTTGTAGTGTCTCAATGATTGCCACCTTGTCGCAGTGCTTGTTTATTCCTGAGATTACCAAGAGTGATGCTGTCTCCAGCTTGGCCACTGATGGCGGCCTACACCCCTGGCAGGGTCACCCCTGGTTGGTGAGGTCCACGAGGAGGTTCCATGCAAAGCTCCATCCAACTAACCATGCAAAACTCCATCCAACTCTCCATGCAAAGCTTCATCCAACTAACCATGCAAAGCTCCATCCAACTATCCATGCAAAGCTCCATCCAACTAAGACCAGATGGAAGATGACAGCATGTCACAACAGTATGAAGGTGGAGGAAGGATGCCGTAGACAGTACAGTGTAGTGGCTGCCCATCCATTAGTCTCCAGGACACCGGTCCTCCAAAGAGAAATCTGCTCTGTACATTCAGGATCAGTACAATCTAATTGGGGATGAGCCAATAGTGAAGAGGTCAAGTGGGACCTGGGAGCTCCTAGTCACAGCACTTAACACGGGATGGAAAAGACGCTTTCCATAACTCATCCACCGCTACAGCAACACTGACCTGGAGGTAATCAACTAAACCCCTCGGATCCATCAGGAGATCTGGGGAAGAAACGGAAAGGCTGCAGGACCAGATGACATGGCATCACGGTCTTGTCTTAGGGGCCAGGTTTAACTGAAAGGCAGTGCACCGTGGAGAGTAATATGCTACACTGTGAAAAACAGTTTTCAAAGATATTGACCTACAGTCTACCTACAATCCATAGAAAACATCTTCACACACAGCTGTACAGATCCAAAACATGGACGATCTTCAGTCGCCACCTGCAACAAAACACTGGAAAAACCCCACCAAGAAAATCATAAAAAGACCGAAAAATCCGAAGGATCAACTTGGAAGACCAACACAACATCACCACCCGCACATAAACCCAACTACAACGGACAGGTCACGTCGTCAGGCAGCCAGACCGTGGAGTGCAGAATAAACGAGATCAAGACAACATCAAGAAACATCTGAGGGAATGTCACATCACCTCCAGCACTTGCACTACCCAGACCACAGTGGGAGAAATCAAGAGGGAGCTGCACTATACGAAATAATCTGCTCTCTGGACAATCGGCAGTTCTGTGAGGAGAGACTCAACACCAAAAAGGCCCAGTCACATCTACCACTCACCCCTGCTCACAATGCACCGGAAAAACTAAAGCTACCGCATTGGTCTCCTCAGCCGCCTGAAGACCAAGAAACAGGAAGCCACAGCCTGGGGGTCAATCATACTCTACTGATGGTGACCGCGTGATGGCGACGGTGTGTGTTTGTGTATGCTCGTGTTTGCCTAAGTGTGTGTGTGTTTCAGTAAAGTTGGAAGACTTAATTGCTGTATGGACACAATAACAGTCTTACGTGGGACATGCAGTATAACAAGGTGTGATGATCCGGATCAACAGTGACAAAGACAGAGGGAGAGGGGATGATTGGGAGTGGGGGAAGGAGTGAGGGAAGACAGAATAAAATGGTAGGAAGGAGGGGAGAGAAAAGGAGAGGGGGAGGAAGGGGGAGAGAGAATGAAGTAGGGTGATAAGGAAAGGAAATGAGGGAGGGGAGAGAGCGAGAAAGTTAAGCAGGTATGGGAGATGGAAAGGGGGAGGGAACTGGTAGGGAAAGAAAAGGAGGGAGGGGAGACTGAGAAAAAAACAGGGAAGAAGGAAGAGGCAGGGAAGGAGAGATACCCGGAGCTCTCAGAATGGGAAGCCAGTTCCATTCACTGTTGTAACCATCATCCTTAATAAAACACATTCTTAATGAAACACGTCTAGCAATAGGTCAGCAATGGGATCTGGACCTCTAATACACGGTTTTATTACTTTCCTCTGGGCCACTCTCCCACGCTTTTTCACAGCAGTGTTTATCGAGCTTGTATGAAATACTCTGTTGTTGTTTTGAAGCTCCGCAGTACTTCATGTAACCACACTCATGACATATTTTTGTAAAATATTGAAAAAATATTAGTATAGAAAAATATTAGTAACAGTAATAATAAAACACCTGATTTCCCCAAATGTTATCCCGGTACTACATTTTACTGATTATTTATAAGCTGTATGTGTGTCCTTCCTGCCCAGCAGTGTCAGATTTCTTCAGAAGGTCGTGGCTCAGCTCCTAAATATCATAGCTCTTTTCATACCCTTCAGAGTTGTGTCTTCCACTGGCATTTCTGCTTGTTTCTGGCCTAATGTCACGTCTCCCTCGGCACCTACACCCCCCTCTGGTTCGCTGGTCTTCCAGCCATCGACGTCACAGGCCTTCTAGCTGCCACCGCCCCTGGTCCAATTCATTATTCATTCCCAGTCTGGTTTTTGTTTTGTCCCCGTCTACACACCTGGTTCCCATTAGTCATTATATGTGTATATAGGTTCCTCTGACTCCGCTAACATTGTTTGTCATTGTTTCCATGTAGGTGTTTGCGCCTTCCTCTCTCAGAGAGGTTTGAACTATTATTTGAATGCTAAGTGGCGTTATTTTAATTGGCACTTTATTGTCCGCTGTCTATATCTGGGCTTGGCCTGAGCAGTTTACATTTGTTGGGACTCACACTTGTAGTGTTCATTCCTGTGTACAAAAAAATACAGAGTCGAGACTCTGAATCCTGTGCCTGGTTCTCTCCTTTCTCAACACATCACACATTTTTCAAAAATACACACACACACACACACACACACACACACACACACACACACACACACCGACCTACACCCTTGTACAACTTAGGCCAAGGGCAGAACAGAAATAAATACACAGAGTTGTTATGTTTTGTTCATTTGGTATGACACACAACTAGATACCTCATAGAGACAAACCGAGGAAGATGGAGAAGAAACGGATGCAGACTAGAAGGAGGAGAGTGACAGGGTGACTGAGTGAGAGTCATCAAGTGTAATCAAGTCTTCCACCGCATTAGCTACGCTCCCAGTGCATTTTCAGGATGTTACGTTGGGGCTATTACATGATTAGCATTCAGTGGGTGCACGTATGGAAGTTTAAAAGCTGAAAAGGAACTTGACAATGGAGTGGAGAAACAAACAAATCATTCCATAAACAAACAAATAATAATGTAATGGGTAGGTGGTAGGGCAGCTCCCTTTAGTCAAGTTAAAGATCTTCTCTTCCTCCTAGCGCTGACTTTGCTAATAGCTAGTTAATTGATTAAAATGCTCTCACTATTACTGTGTTGTGTCCTTGTCCCACCTAGATATCTTAATAGATGAATGTACTTACTAAGACAGTCTGGACAAGAACAAGTAAGTTTTCAAACAAAACAATGTATGACTAGCCCTACTGACTGTTATCACCTGTCTGCAAGGATTAGCTTGTCTCAGTATCCTGTGTAGTTAACAACCTTCATCGCACAAACCCCCCCTTCTCACACCTCTGTAAACCAAGGAGCTGTTGAAACCAGATCTTGTTTGGGTAAGATGGCTTTTCAAGGTACAATTTCTTCCTGTCTTTGATAATCTTTAGAATAATGCTCAGTTACATATCAGTTTCATCTTGTAATCCAAGCTTATGGTTGATGAATATATTTTACAAGCTAATTCGATGTTTGCCTTTGATATACCAATATTCACAGTTAACTCATCAATGAATATTAAATGATCTATTCCTTCTTTTATTTTATTGGAGTCGAATTTAATCTTAATAGGAGTTATTCATTTGTTTTCATAGTCTTATATGGGTGCGTATAGGTGAATATTATACGCACACTGCACTGTATATCCAATAACATTAAATAACACCAATGACTCCATACTGGGATTAGCATTGTCTGGTTGAACTGGGTTTGTAGCAGGACACATTGCCAGTCTCTAGAATTCCAAAGCACAAGGTGACATTGCAGAATGTAGGTTGGGTGAACAAACACACAACAACCACAGCAATGACAACAAGGTCCTCCCCTCACTCTCTCCCCGTCTGAAACGCATTTCTCACTCTTCTTCACAAACTCCAAGATGTTCCACAGATCCGACACGGACGTTATACCATATCTAAGTGTCTGCGTCCAAAATAGCTCAGGTGAAAAGTAGCACACAAGATAGGAAATAGGGTGGTTTTGATAGTGTATGTGATGTGAGAGGAGTGGGCAGGTGTGAAATGGCCTAAAGATGTACTGAAAAAGAACTCTGTCTTCTCTCCAGTGGCTCCACTCTGGCGTAGATTAAATTCACACCTTTTCCCCTCTCCGCTCCGACATGGGGAGAAGGTGACAACAGTGATGTCAGAGAGCGGGATGGAAGATGGAGGGGGAAAGTATGAGAAATAGAATGTGAAGATGTCAGAGAGATGGATAATACAGTGTCTGAACGAGATGTGTTGCTGTGCACCACTCAACCCGGAGTCTTGTTTGTAGGTGGCAGTGATGGGTAGATGAGGAATCAGAAACTCCAGAATCAAGCACTGAAATGGAAACGTTGTCCACCCCCCCCCCCCACTCTCTCCCCCTCTGAACCGCATTTCTCACTCTTTCATCCTCACCTCTCACCTACATTTCAACTCACCCCCTCTCCTTTCCATCCTGTCCCGTTTCCTCCGCTCACCGACTATTCCGCAACCTCCCTCCTCACCTCCCCCTTCTCTTTTCCTTGTCCCCTATTCCTAACCTCCCTCAACTATCTCTGACAACCTGCCATGTGTCAGTTAATTTCACTCTTACAGCCAGGGCGATGTGAAACGCTCACTCACGGCTGACATTTACAAAAGCATTACTGGAACTTTTACTGAATCTTTATCCGATTATAAGGTTTGAAAGGAGTTTGAGAAGCCAAAAAAGCCAGCTCCCTCCCTGGGGGGGAAAGAGACAGGCACTCGGGGTCTATGGACAAAGCGAATAATACCTATCGGAGGTTTTCTGAAGCGCTGTTAGCTGACCTAAAGGCAAACAATACAATATTGTCTGGAAAGGTCATGGTGGCCTAATCGCTACAGCTGATGGATGCATTGGCAGTCTCTGTGTGACAGCAACATGAGTATGTAGGGAGAGGAGTGGGGGGTCATCAATTACAGTCCTATAACCACCCATGAACAGGGATTCAATGGCCCAATCATTTGAACACATTGATACACAAAGACAGCACACTTACCAGGTACAAATTACATGCAATTATAGAAATTGAAGAGAGGCACTAGATAAGGTGGGCGGAATAGAAAGCACAAGGGCATAAGACCACTCAGATAGAAAGGAGAAAAAACATTGAGAGAGAGAGAGAGAGAGAGAGAGAGAGAGAGAGAGAGAGAGATAGGGATAAACATCTCCCCTGGGAACTGGCCTACTTCTCTAATAAAAGGAGATGTCTAAGGTTTCTGAACACAGAAACAGAGAACAGTTTACTAGGAACTTGAGTGGCTGGCTGGAACCAAGCTTATATCCGCAAAAGTTAGTCATTATTATACTATAAAAGTTTTCTTCAATAACACCAGTACTGTATTACACTATTATTTAAACTAATTAATTATCTTATAGGATCTTATATCTTATCTCCAATATAATTATGGCTCATGTTCTTAGAGCAGACTATAAAAGAACAATTAGCAAGTCTAAATGATAGCTTTGTGGATTAACCCGACGAGGAGGCTGTGTGTTTGTGTGTATGTACTTTAAGTAAGTGTAAGTGATTAGACTAAAGAACATTAGGCTAATGACACACAACCATGTGATCTGCATAAGAGACATAGGAGACTTTCTACTCATAGCCTATAAGCTGCTTATCACTGTCAGGAAATGTAACAGACTGTCATCATTCATTAACGGCATTCCAATGCTGACACACATACACATCCAAAAACACACACACACACACACACACATACACACACACACACACACACACACACACATCCTAACACAGGCACTGGGACACAGACCTTTAGAGCTCTCACGGAACGTGCAGCTGACTATTTAATTGACATGTCTCAGCATGACATTTCTGAAGCTGACCATCTGCGTCCGCCAACTGCCCCATGTAAACATTAGCTGAATTAAACACAGAGCTCCACCAACTTTTGAATGTCAAGGACCCCTTAATTATTGTGAGTCCTTGGGGCCGAGGACAGCCTATGAAAAATACAAAGTACACAAAACGTGAAATTCCAAATATTTTCAATGCTTTCAGTGAGGAAAAAATTAATTTGAGTTGAGATGACCCCTACCCTGACCCTTAGTGTTTGTCAGTAATAAGACCCTGACAGCCAATAAATATATCAACACCGATACTGAGTTTTGTGAAAACAATTTAGTAATGCAGCCGTTTGAAAACTCCTACACTATATGATAAACCAAACCTTTAAGATATAAAAAATACAACAAAATGTTAGCATATTCTGTTCAATTTCAACCAAATCCTTTGCCAATAGATGTTCTTTCTATTAGAATTTCAAAATGTTTAATCTCAAGGAACCCTAATTATTTTGAACCCTTGGTCCAGGGCCCCCAATTAAGGTGTTATATTTTTCCCCCCACCAGTGAAGGTCCAGAGAACCGCACACAATAACTACCAAGTAGTGTTGATTAATATTTAAACTGTCATTAAGATTATATTCGGTTGTCATCTTTACAAAATAGCTGTAGCTAACGATCATTGAAAAAAGCTGTTGTGAAACCTAACCAGAGAGACATTTGGTTGAAGTTAAAGTCCAGATTTATATCACGATGTATATGATGTATAATTACAAAATATGACTGAAGTCATTTTCTTTTGAGATATTTTGAATGAAGTATGTTAAAAATTTGCATGCTGGATAATGTGTCTAATCAAATTATTGTTATTCCAGATCCAATAGGAGGAGACGTTTTCATTGACAAGACAGACCAGTTTATACTGCTTTCTCAAACATAGATAGAGCCAGTTAAACAGAGAGGAAAAGCCACTGAGATGAAAGTATAGAGATAAAAGAACAGATATTATCTTTAATTTAGACACAATGTGAAGAGAAGGTGGGGTAAAAGATGCAATCTCTGGTTTCTCCAGGTTCTCAGGTAAAAGTGAGAGATGGCAAAAGACAAAGAGAGAGAAACAGAGGGAAGAGGCAAGAGAGAAAAAGAGAGAGATAAAAAGTGAGACAGGAAAATAGAGTCAGAGAGGTAGATTGAAAGGAATTGAGAAAAAAGACAAAAAGAACGAGAAAGAAAGAAAGAAAGACTGCCGTTTCATCGTACCATTCAGCAGTAGAGACAGAAGGTTTCTCCTGATAACATTTACAGCAGACAGGCAGGGAACATAGCTGACGTCCTGCACTCATGGAGATGGTCTGCTACAAACCACTAACACAATTCCAAACAAATCAGTATCTCAAACTGACATAAAATCATCCCAGAAGACCTTTAGTTCATGTGCGATATAGATGAACACATCTGTCACCCCGAAGCACTCTGACAGATGGCATCGTCAATTCGACAACATCGACTGACTTCACTTCATACAGGACCTACAGTATGTCTGGTACTTAGAGACAGACCTGTCAAGTGAATGCAGGAGTTACACAACATATTCAAAAGTATGTGGTAGGGGTGTAACGGAACACGTATCCGTAACGTACCGTTCGTTATAGGATGTTCGGTTCGTGATCTGAATTAATATAGACTAAATTTAACTAGGCACATTACTTTACTTTGTCTGGGGAAATAAAATTCTAAACTCAAGAGTTTTCCCCCGGAGACAGATCTTGGAGACGTAACTTAGCAACTGAAGCAGCCTAGCTCATGCTGCATCGTAAATAAATATGGCGAACGTTAACAACAAGCCAGATCTTGAGGACCCTCCCGTATCCTTCAGGTCTCCATTTGGGAAAACTTCATAATAAATTAATACATTAAAAATTAAAAGAGATGCTAGAATTGCTGCTAGTTCACATTGTTATGTATATATTTTTCTAATTTTTGCTTTGTATTTTACTTAATGCTTACTGCGTAGATGTCGCGTGCCATTAGATTTCCACTGCTCAGACGCTTTGTTATTTGATGCATTTGACAATGAAAACAGACTGACTTTGATGTTATGTTCTGAAATCGTACCGAACCGGTAAAATCTGCGGTACGTACTAAACCGTGACATTTGCATACCGTTACACCCCTATGTGGGCATCTGCTCGTTAAACATCTTCAAAAATGAAGGGCATTAATATGAGAGTTGGTCCCACCCCTCTGCTGCTTTAACAACCTCCAATATTCTGGGAAGGCTCTCCACTAGATGTTGGAAGATTGCTGCAGGGATTCAATTCAGCCACAAGACTATTAGTGAGGTTGGCCACTGATGTTGGCCGATTAGGCCTGGCTCTCAGTTCGTGTTTCAACTCATCCCCAAGGTGTTCGATGGGGGTTGAGGTCAGGGCTCTGTGCCGGCGCCTGTCAATTTCTTCTTCACTGATCTCGACAAACTATTTCTGTACGCACTTCGCTTTGTGCACAGTGGCATTTTCATGCCTCAACAGGAAAGGGCGTTCCCCAAACTGTTGGCACAGTTTGCCCACAGTTTGCCCCCTGACGAACAGTTCTGGTGGTGATGTTACTTCCAAAGGCAGTTTGGAACTCAGTAGTGAGTGCTGCAACTGAGGACAGACAAGTTTTACACGCTACACATTTCAGCACTTGGCATTCCCGTTGAGTGAGCTTGTGGCCAAACACTGCGGCTGTGGTTGCTTCTAGATGTTTCCCCTTCATAAGAACAGCACTTACATTTGACCAGCGCAGCTCGAGCAGGGCAAAAAAATAAGAACTGACTTGTTGGAAAGAAGGCATCATATCAATCTAACCTTTAATTGAGTGAACATTTTTAAAGAAAAAAGAATTGTCATCAAGAAATATTTTTTTGTTAAAAAATGTGTGCCACATTTATTAGCATCCCTAGAAAATCTTATGAACAGAAACAAACTGATGTATATTTCAATTAGTAACTTAATTTTTGAACTTCATCTGAGTCTTTGGGAAGTGGTCATCCATGACATGAAGTGGTCATCCATGACATCCTGTTTCACTGGGGTATTCTGTAAATATGAGGTGACACACAGGCTAAAACTACCAGGTTCTATGGTCTGATGAGACAGAATTGAATCCCCATTTTCAAGTACAACCCTGTTTCCAGAAACGTTGGGACGTTGCGTAAAATGTAAATAAACTAAATGCAATCAAGTGCAAATGTGACGGTGAGGTCATCTCCCGCTTTTCCCGGTTTCCCATTGTTCACGAACTCACCCCGGACTCCTTCATTGTCTTGTCTCCAAATGTCACTCACACCAGGTCCCAATTAATCAGTATGTAATCAGTATGTGTTTAAATGTGTCCTCTGCTCCCCTCACTTGTCCCCTCATTGTTCCCTGTCTCCGTATGTACAAGTCAGTGGTGTGTGTTTTCGGTTTGTTGGAACCTTTGCTTTTTCATTTAGTTTGCTTTATGTGCTCAGTGTTTATTTACATTCTAATATCACATCGACTGCCACTCTGCCTGCGCCTGGTTCCTCCTCTCAACCACTACACAACCCTGACAGCAAATCATTAAAGCCCTATATTCAATAGAAAATACTACAAAGACAACATATCAAATGTTAAACCTGAAAAATGTTATTGTTTCTTGAAAAATATATGCCCACTTTGAATTTGATTGCAGCAATACGTTTAAAAAATGTTGGGACAGAAGCAACAAAAGTGGAAAAGTTGTGTAATGCTAAAAAATTAAACCTCCCGGAATATCACACAACTAATTAGGTTAATTGGCAACAGGTCAGTAACATGATTGGGTATTAAAAGATCATTCCAGAGAGGATGGGTCTGTCAGAATTGGGGGTGGGGAAGGGTTCACCATTCTGTGAAAGACAGAGCAGGCAAATAGTGCAACACTTTAAGAATAACGTTTCTCAGTGTAAAATGGCAAAGACTTACTCATCTATGGTACATAATATCATTAAAAGATTCAGAGAATCCGGAGAAATCTCTTTATGCAAGGGAAAAGGCCAAAAACCAATATTGGATGGCCGTGATCTTCAGGCCCCCAGGCAGCACTGCATTAAAAACGGACATGATGGTAATGGTAATCACTGCATGGGCTCAGGAACACTTACGAAAACCATTGTCTGTGAACACAGTATGTTGCTGCATCCACAAATGCAAGTTAAAACTCTCCCATCCAAAGAAACCAGATATAAACAAGATCCAGAAATGCTGCCACCTTCTCTGGGCCCAAGCTCATTTAAGATGTTGCTGGCATAAAATTCAAAATGAGCATGTACAGTATTTTACCCAAAAACATTAAACTTTCTCAGTTTCAACCTTTCATATGTTGTCTTTGTACTATTTTCAATTAAATACAGGGATAAATTATTTGCACATGATTGCATTTAGTTTTTATTTGCATTTTACACAGCATCCAACTTTTTTTGAAACAGTGTTGTAAACTGGTAAACAGTGTTGTAAACTACTTCCAAAAGTAATGGTGGCCAGTCATTCTGGCATGCATGTTTTTGAAGAAAAATAAACAATTTCTTGAAGAAACTTTATTTTTCTTTGAAAAGCTGTATACTATGCTGACGGAAGTCAGAGGTAAGCTTACGCCTGTGCACTGTGCAAACAGTACAGCCTTGCTTTTGTTTCTGTGTCAGCTATGAACATGTGCCTGAGAGTCTTGAAAAATCCTCTGTCACATCCCTATGACAGGGTCTGACAAAAGACTAGGCAGTCAGAGTGAGTGACAGGGTTGATACCATGAAGAAGTATTTCAGAACCATCTCAGGAAGAGGAATCCATCTGGGGAAGGGTGAGTGACAGTCAAGTCTGAGCGGAACAAAGGTTGTACTTCTTAACCAGTGGAGACAATCTTAGGTTGAGCTAGAAAAGAGTGAGTCCCTCTGTGTGAATCTCCTAGAACACTGTCGAGACTGTCTGTGCTACGGATCCGGCTGGGTAAAGGAGTGAGGGAGTTCTAAATGTGACTCTCCAGAACCACTGTGACTCTGCCCCGCTGATCAGGTGCTGGGGTTAGGGTTGGGTGTGGAACTAGGGTTAGGGCAGGGACTTGAGTTAGACCTGGGACTAGAATCAGGACAGGGACTGGGCACTCGAGTTCTTTCTGTGTACTCGGGTTGGATCTGGTACTAGAGTTGGGTTTGGGGCTAAAGTTGGGACGGACTGGGACCTAAGCTGAGGCTGGCTAGGGCCTGGCTGAGTGACACGAAATCAGTTGCCACAGGTCTGATCCCGCTGAGACAGACAACACATACAGCTGTATTAGTCCTGTCATCGCTGGTTCTCAGCCGGATCCGCTGCCAGCTGTGGCTTTACAAATGACCCAAGGTGAGGCTAACACAACAACGGACTGAAATACACACTAGCTAGCTTAATAGGATCACGCCGACCATAACAGAAAGGTACCCGCACGCACATTCAAACACACACACACAGATCCCCACGCACATTGAAACACACACACACACACCCAAGCACATTCAAACACACCCACACACACATCCCCACTGACACCCACGCATACGCAGACCCATATTCTATTGCTCTCCTCCCGATGGTTGCTTAGCAACAGCAGATATCACAAGATTGTTTACAATTTCCAGAATATGTCTGAGCTCAGGAGGGATGCTGAAGATAGACAATGCAATCTCACTTGAGATGGCAATACAGGTTCAATGGTTCAGCACCTTACCGGAATGTAGAAAATGCATTGTCCACAGGTGATTGACCCCGACATATAAAAGGTCATGACAGCAATAGGAAAGGATTGTTATGTAGGCCACCGTTGTCAATTGGCAATATTCTTCAAGAAAGGCGCCCTAACACATCAGTGTGGCTCTCTGAACCACTCCTATACAGCATCTCGCAGTGCAGAGCCTCCAATGTAATTGTTTAAGTGTTGACTGGGCCGTTGACCGGAAATAGTCATTTACAACATTAACAATGTCTAAACTGTATTTCTGAGCAATCTAATGTTATTTTAATGGACAAAAAATGTATTTTCTTTCAAAAACAAGGAAATTTCTAAGTGACCCCAAAATTTTGAACGGTAGCGTAGGTTTATGTTAACACAAGATCCACAGTCAAAAGACCAATCCAAGGCCCTAAGAAAAAAGGTTATTGATGAGTTTGGTGGTTAAAAAGCAATTTCCAAGCAATTTAAAATACATCATTCAGCGTCATCTACAAATGAAGGAAATTCCAGACCAATTGCAGTCTACATAGAACAGGTTGTCCCACCAAATTCAGCCTAAAAGCTGACCGAAAGATGCTGATTAAAGTCTCAAAGAACCTCAGGGTCACATCAAGGGATCTACAGGCTTCTCTTGCCACAATCAATGTGAAAATGCACGAGTCAACTGTCAGAAAGAGACTCCACCAACTTGGCCTTTGGGAGGTCAGGACGGCAGAAGCATCTGCTCTCAAAAAAGAATATCAAGACACGACTGATAACACCGTAGTAAAGTAAAGATGAAAACTACTGGAATGCTCTGGCAGGGCATTGGATATGTGTATAGGTACAATGATAGCACAGATCCCTGCTTTACGTGCATATGTGCACATTTTGACAGTAAGCATCGTTGCTAGGGGCGGTAGTACAAGCATGTAGCTTTACATTAAAGTTTTGCTAGGGAGTCATGGTCGGGGATGGTGGCCGGACGTACAGTAAACGCCAGTGCTGGCGAGTTTGATTACAAACCTTAATCCAAACCATAACCACACTGAAAACATTATATACCCTTTGCCGTTTTTGTTGTCCAACTTAATCTGTAATACTTTTATCCTAACCTTAACCACAGCGCTGTATTAGCAGCGCATCCCTCCGCGTACATTTGCATTTGTGAGTCGACATCGGCAACATTGACGCACTCTCCATACATATACCTGAACCAGAACACATAATTGGCAGTCCACACAGACTGTGTTGGCTCTGGATAGATGAGTCAAAGGTGGAGTTGTTTGGCCGTAATGCCAGAAGCAATATTTGGCAAAGTGACACACTGCCTTTGAACAGAAGAACCTCATACCAACTGTTAGCATGGAGGCAGTGACATTATGGTTTGGGGCTGCTTTGATGCCTACGGACATTGCCAACCATCATTGAGGCCACCAAGAAAGTTTTTACCAGAGAATTCTTGAAGTGAATGTGAGGTCACCGGTCAAAAAGCTGAAGCTGAACCGATCATGGATCAACAAGTCAATGACCCAAAAGACACAAGCAAAGCTACAACAGAATGGTTCAAAAACCGGATCTCAATCCTATCAAATTCTATGGTGGACTTGAAGCAGGCCATGCATGAAAAACAGTACTCAAACATGACAGAGCTGAAGCAGTACTGTCAAAAATTTCACCCAGTCAATGTAAGAGAACAATAGCTAGTTAGAAGAAACAGCTACATGAAGATATTTACGCCTAATAGAGCAACTCCAGCTGTCGAAGCTGGGGGTGTACTTATTTTTTATGCATTTCCATTGGTTTTTCAGGAATAAAAGACTGCAAAGTATGTTCTTTCAGTGTCATTTAAAATTAAATATAGTCTTGAAATGAAGATTACATGTCCAAATAGGTAAAAAAAAAAAGCATTTTGCAAGGAGTGTACTTACTTTTTCAGATAGTGTACATTGTAACGCCACATGAACAATGATTCCAGAAAGTGCACGCAACCTCATAGACTACCAAACTTTGGAGATTTAAAAAGGACTTAATGGACTAAGATTTAAAAGGGCTTTTTTTAGTTTTGTGCAGTGAATCAGTATTTGTCTATAGCGAGAATTGAAATTGAAAGATTATTTAACAGCAGATTTTTTTTATGTTAGCATAGCACTGAGTTAAAGCCTATAGGCATCAAAAATATAGGATCCATGACTAAATCCCTAAGTTTGAGCCAGAACCCAGGGAATGTTAGGGTCCCATGCTGTACTTACGTGACAGTGTTAACTCCCGAGAGCTGTTGGAACATCTGAAGTCCACATCCTACCAGGAGAGCTCTCCGTGTAGGGGGGTAGGTCAGCATCTTCCAGATCACAGGCCCATCTGGACAAACACACACACACACACACACACACAGACACACAGTGATGAAGTCAGACAGATTTTCAAATCAAATGGCCAGCGTCCATACACGGATGGCTGTTGTCTGTTAGCGTGCTGTTGCTAACAGTTTAGCTTCCTCCACTGACATTTTGCCTCAGCGCCACACTGGGTGGAAACTGTTGCGAAGTGGAGGACAACAGTTTCCACACGGTTTCCTTCTCCTTGACAACATACCAACCGGTTGAGCTATACAAAAGGTACCAATTGTCTAACCCCATCAACGATATTTTAAGCTAGCTGTGGAGCGAGCTTGGGGTACTCTACTGTAGCATGTGTTCAAAGGAACCCATGAAACTAGATGCTCCACAAAACTGTCTTGCCAAGAAGAAAAAACACTTGATGTTGATGTGTGTCTCTTACTTGAACTTTGTGAAGCATTTATTTGGGCTGCAATATGAGGTGCAGTTAATTGCCAATTTCTGAGGCTGGTAACTCTAATGAACTTATTCTCTGCAGCAGAGGAAACTCCTGGTCTTCCTTTCCTGTGCTAATACTCATGGACTGTTATTTCTCTTTGCATATTTGAGCTGTTCTTGACATAATATGGACTACAGTACAGACAAAAATTATGGTCTTCTGTACAACCCAACCTTGTCACAACACAACTGATTGGCTCAAATTCTTAAAGACGGAAATAAATTCCACAAATTAACTTTTAACAAGGCACACCTGTTAATTGAAATGCATTCCAGGTGACTACCTCATGATGCTGTTTAAAAGAATGCAAAGAGTGGTGTGCAAAGCTGCCATTAAGACAAACGGATGTTACTTTGAAGACTACAATATGACATGTATTTTGATCAGTTTTAAATGTTTTTGGTTTTGACATAATGTGTTATTTCATAGTTTTAATGTCTTCACTATTATTCTACATAGCAAAAAATTGTAAAACTCAAGAAATACCCTTCAATAAGTAGGTGTGTCTAAATATTTGACTTGTACTGTACATTAATTTGAAACAGCAGTGTCTTCTTGCTAACGTACAGAAGTCCCCTGAAAACCAAGGCATCTGCGGAGCGATGGTCTGGATGTAAAGTTGTTTGAGACACAGCAGATGAAGATTCAGGCTCCGAATTGAGACCAACACACACAAAGACTTAAGGGATCAGCACTTATATTAGGAGGATTGAATCTCACCAACTGACTTACTATGTCCACACACACACACAAACCCATACCCACATATGTACAGACACGTTGATCACAGACAGACCAGTGCACACACAGACACAGAGTATTGGCGGGGAGCAGCTGTGTGTGGGAGGACGTTGGCTCTGCAGAGAACTCCCCAGGACCATCAGCGAAGAGCTGCACTCACCAGGGTTACCAATTAAAGTAAGTAATTCCCCCCTAGCCCAACACTCGCTGATTCTTAATGCTGCTGTCATCATGTACGCCTCTTTAGCCGGGTGATTTATCATATTATGGTCTTATCCTGTGATCGTAGTGTAATATAAAGATGCTGTACACCGTCAAGTAGATACAGACACACTGATCTGTAGATGGACAGAACCCGTTTTACCACAGACACCATTTTAAAGTAGTCACCTGGATGGGGGTTTCTATGAGCTTTGAGCAATGAGCCCGTAGGGCTTCAACCACTATTTTGTGGTTCCAGGTCTGACACACCACAAATGTTTTTGCATAAAAATGTCTGCTGTGTGACATTTATTTAAAAGATCAGAAATCTCTTTTAAATAACGATTCCATACAGGCCCCATGTGTAACCAGGGGTTGGCATCCCGGTCGCGGCATGACAACGGTCCCCAGAAGGCCAGCCTAGGGTGGCACAAATTGGCATAGCTTGGGTGTATAATCAGGCACGGCTGCCTTGTCACGTCAAAAAAATTTATTGGAATTTTTTTTTTGAAGTTTGGTAATGCTTAGGTTGTGACAAGTTCACTGCTATAAGTATGATACAAGTTATAAGTGACATTCCAGCAACTTTGAGAAAATTGCTTTATTTTGGACTTTTTTGAATAGATAGTGCGGTGCATATTGGGTACTTCTGCGACAGTGAGTGCACTCCTTCAAGGAGTAATTTGGGTAACTCAAAACCTGCAACAAAAAGTATCGATTATTAAACTTTGCAAAACAGTCCTATTGATCAGCTACAGGGGCAAGAAAAACTATAATAAAAATTACTCCCCAAAAAAGATTTTAAAGTAATAAATCAAACTCACAAGCCCTCATCCAGCTACACTGGGCCACACAGGGCAAAATGGGGTTTGTAAATGACTTTAAAACATTCATTCTCTACTGTGCACACAGTCTATGCATTTCAATCATCTTGGATTGTATAGTGGTTTCAAGAATGTGCAGTAAACACAGAGCAGATGGTGTTGACACACTGTAGTACAGCTTGTGTATTTTGCCTAGTGACGTGCTCTGTTGAGTTTTGTCCACATGAGAGAATATTGTAATTCTGTTTTTTCCTTAGATTAACTTTATACTACAAAAGTTTATTCACTTCAGTTGTGCATAAAACTGTGACAATTATATAAGCTGGCAGACAATCCATCACCATTGATCTAACATTACTAAACAAGCACCAAACACCAGAGTAGTCTGAGTAGTGAATACACCAATGCACAAGATGTGATCCGCATAAGCATAAAAGATTATAGAAGCTCTAGAGCTTATGGAGCAGCGGACTATCTATTTCTATCCTATATATGTATGCAAAATGTGGTGGAAAACAAAACACATTAATTGTAAATGACAACATGAAATATCTAACATTAACATTAGTATTTACCACTAACGTTGCTTAGCCCTATCTATACTTAGCATTTGGGCTCCCCATTTATTAGACAGCACATCACAGAAATGTGCCGGAGAAGCCTGTTCCAACTCTGGGCATCTGAAAATCCGGAATGTGTACGCAGCAAACAGAGCTTGAGAAGAGAGAAGCATGTGCGCAGAAGGTACGTTTGTTGAACAATTGGAAAATGTCGTCTGGAGAATCCCACAATGCAGCCACTGTGTATTAGCTGAAGGGAATGAAGAGCAGACTTGGGGCTGTGAACACATCGATGGGGTCATTAAAGTGAAACAGGACATGAGCTGGCAGGTTCCAAATGCCGCCATCAGGGACTGAGAGGAAGCAATGTGTTTATGAGAGTCAACTATTTGTAGAGCGCTAACGTTGTAGAGGTAAGGTTGCATGGCCCCTGGAGATAACGCCAGAGGACGGAGATGTGATTAGCTTCAGCTCAGATCCAGAGACTCGGGGCTGACAGACCTCTGTGAGCCAACCGGCCTGCAGAGTAATGGGTCTGTTGATGAATGAAGTGCTAACTTTACAAATACGTTGCACACACACCCACACACGCACACACCCACGCACAGACAAGCTGGAGAATGCAAACACACATTTGACTGTGTAAACTCACTCCACACTCAGTGTGCTTACAGAAATACAGTACTGTGCAAAAGTAGTGAGTGTAGTAGCCAGTGTTTATTTGTACAAAAAGTGTACATAATATATGATTTATATATATATATATTACAAATAAACGCAGACTACCCAAATAAATGTAATTAGTTCAAATTTCAGGTGCCTAAGACTTTTGTGCAGTACTGTACACGAAGACATATAGCTGCAAACACCCACAGTCACGCAGAGGCATGAACAGAGTTCTCCTATAACCTGATAAAGGATGAGGAGTGCAGAGAGACAGACAGATAGAAAGAGACAGACAGGGTGAGAGAGACACGGAGAGGGAATGAGAGAGAGAATACGGAAAGAGAGAGAGGCGCTGAGTGACAGAGACAGAGAAATTGGAAGCAAAATTCGCTTGAACAAACCCTACATTTGGATGGAAAGCAGAAAAAGATAGATTGGACTCAAGTGTTCTGCAGTTACCATTAAAACGTGTTTCAGCCACCCAAGACACACCACCAATCCTTTTAAAGTCTGACCAACACGGCTCTTCTAATTCATAGTATTCCACATAGATACCAACCCCTACTTATTCATCGACTATCCACTTGTTAGACCTACATAGTACATTTACATTTATGTCATTTAGCGACTCAGAGTAATGAGTGCATACATTTTCTTGCAACTTTTTGTTCTTCCCCTGTGGGAACTGAAGCCACAGCCCTGGTGTTGAAAGAGCGAGCCATATAGCAGAAACAACACAACACACACTAAAACCTACTAACACACAATTAAATCTAATAACACAAAATTAAACCTAATTAGTGAACAACCGGACAGCTCAGTGGTGAAGCACAGGGTCTTAATTAGAGCGCTACTGTCT
Source organism: Esox masquinongy (assembly GCA_016801175.1). Lineage (NCBI taxonomy): Eukaryota > Metazoa > Chordata > Actinopteri > Esociformes > Esocidae > Esox > Esox masquinongy. The sequence goes on from JACXGI010001079.1 coordinate 64,577, forward strand.
CTCTTCGGATACCCACCAATGGAATCCCCAATTATCTTATTTCCTCAAGCTGACCATGTGCCAGGGAAACACCTAAGCATCTCCCCTAGCAACCATTCCTCCAATTAGAGTGTGTTTTTTCTATGTTGTTATAGTGAGAGCGTTATTAAATGGGGTGTGTTATTGCACACGTCCGGTATAGACATGGATTCCTCAGCGCAGCCGTATTTGACTCTCATTACTATATTGGAAACACGCAGTTAAAAACATCTCTCTGGACGATCATCGCATTTCTACTGTGAGTGTGTCGCATTACAGGTTTAAAGGTTGTCTGTCTTGGGACTAGGGCTATCACGATATCAGATTTTCACTACACGATTATCGTGGCCAAAATAATTCACGGTAACAATATTATCGCAGCATCTATAGAATATTTGAAGTAAAAAAATGCTATCAGTCAAATTCATCTTCAACTTTGTTTAATGTGTTTTTTTCCTCTTTTTTGGCAAATGAATTACACTCAAAATATGAGTGTATGGAGGTGGATAGAGTCTGTAACCATATCTCTACAAATAAAAAATAAAATCTTACAAAAAGAACAATATCACTTAATGGATAGTGAAAAGGCAACCAGATGAACTGATAAACAAAAGATCCACAAGGCCTAACATCGAGAGGAGTTTTTGGAAAAATACAAAACATTTTTGCCTAGTGAATAGGCTACGAAAAGGCGTTAATTCAAACGCTAGTGTATAGGTCCAGACTAGTAGTTTAAGCACATGCATCGTTTGTCCATGAATTAGCTATGGAAAAACCGAGAGGAGTTTTTGGAAAAATACAACATCCTTTTTTCCATGTTAATAGGCTACAAAAACAGCACGTTTTTGCGGATCTCTCCCGGGGGATCTAGTGGGGCTAATGAGTTGATTTCAATGGCAGTGCATAGATCCAGTCTCCTTGTTTAAGCACATGCATCGTTTGTCTATAACTGACATGAATAAGATATCGAAAAACCGAGTGGTGTTCTTGGAAAAATAAAACTTTAGTTTCGCCTAGTGAATACGATATTATCATATGTGTATTACTAACAAGATATCAATATTTCATTTTTTAAATATCACGGTTATCATCAATACCGGTATATCGCAACACCCCTACTTGGGACTACAGGACAACGTCATAACATCTACATCAACTGTGCATTCAACATTTCTACTCCAGATATACTGTAATAAAGAAACAAAGACAGCCCACTACAAGACAACAAGATGGGGCGGCTCTAGCCGGCTTCTCGCCCCGCCCTCAGGGCGAGGCGTCTTACTGCCTCTGTTTCTTTCTGTCATGTTGTGTCCTGTGCTATATCTGACAATCAGTCGTAATAATGTAATGTCGTTGTCACCACACACATTCAAATAGTTTGACCAGTTGTGAGGTCACTATGAAGTGCATTTGACTGCTTGAAATATTGTGCTCCCAGAAATGATCTACATTTACAGTGTTGTCTCATGCTTATATGTATAATCCTTTTTTGCACTCATCAGGCGGTAGTGTTGCAGTCCGTGCCCCTGCAGTAATCATTTCAAACTTGAATGTAACCACGAGTTACAATTGTACCAAAATTACAAATATTATCAACATCACAACTATTTAGGATGTTATAAATATGGGCATAAAGTACTGTAATGGCATATAGATCATATCCCATAATACAGTATGCTGCAAAACACCAACGTTCTCCTTCTAGGATGATCTCACACTACCTGGTTATATATAGTCTATAGAAAACCTTCAAAAAAATACAAAACAAATATGCTTGGGCTGGTACATAATAACATAGCTATTGGAATATTCATTTAATTAAACAGTAGATGAGAAATTTAGATAGCATCCACTTCATCTGCAATAACAAGGACGAATGCCATGTCTCCAATTCTCGTTTCCTAGAAACAGCACAAGTTGTCTTGACTTGCTGTAAGTGGAAATGTCCCTCACCCAACTATACTCATCCACTTCTCTCAAGTTGGCTACGTTCATCCTTCCCTGCATACGTGCCCATAGAAAATACAGTTAGAGAGACTGACTGGGAGAGATGGAGATATAGAGAGAGGAAGAGGGATAGAAAAAGTGAGAGAGTGAAAAAGTGAGAGGGAGTGAGCGGTAGACGGAAAGAGTTAGAGTTACAGAATGTGATAGTGACAGAAAGAGGGAGGGCATAAAAGAGAAACCGATAGCAACTGATAAAGTGAGAGTGATAGAAAGTGATCAGTCAGAGAAAGAGGAAAATAATGAGGAAAAAAAGAGAATATGGGAGAGATGGAAAAAGAAAGAGAAAAAGAGGGAGTGCATGAGAAGACAAGGGCATGGGGAGGAATGGGAACTTCATACATGATAAGAGGCACAGTGGATAGGGTCTCGTTTTAATGATGGACTCCTGTTATAGACTAGCATCGGGAAGAACAGAATGAGAGAATAATAAAAAGAGAGAGGAGAGAAGAAGGGATGAGAAGAGAAGGAGAGATGGCGAGGGGAGAGAGAGTGTGAGTGAAAGAGACAGAAGGAGGTGTTTAACAAGATGTGGATTATATTACCTGTTTCTTGTATCTAGCCCCAGAGCAAAGTCTTTGAAAAGGTTGAAACTTTTCCGTAAACTGATTAAAATACCAATCAAGCTACCGATAATCAATGAAGATGAATGTTGCTATTTCCTTATTGAGCCGTAAGACCTGTGTAAGTTTGTAGAATGCCACTATCTGCTGTCAATAGATGGTTAGATTGAGTCAGGAACAGACAAGGCCTTGGACAATACCCAATATCATAAAAGTCAGAACTTAATTAAGTGATTAATATAATTCCTATCTATGGGAATATTTACAACAAATTCCATTCCTTACAGCGATGATGGATCTGGCTCTAATGTCCCGTATGTCAACTTGACATAAGTGGCTGCAAGAACTCCAACATCAGTTCTTTAGGAAGTAAGGGGGTATATATATATATATACCCCCTTACTGAGCATGTTCACTTTAACAGCCTCTCCTTTTCCTTTCTCCTCCTTTCCTTTCCTCTCCATTCCTATCTATCCTCCCCACTCTCCACCCCCCTCTACTCTCCTCCACCCTCTTTCTCTCTCTGCCTCCTCCCTCTCTCTCCTCCTCTCTCTTTCTCTCCTCCTCCCTCTCTCTCCTCCTCGTTCTGTCTCCTCCTCGTTCTCTCTCCTCCTCGTTCTCTCTCCTCCTCGTTCTCTCTCCACTCCTCGTTCTCTCTACTCTGGTGTGTTGGGAGCAGCTGGGTGGTTATCTGAGGACACTGAGGGCAGGCGGTTGCTAGGAGCCGCTCCTGAGGCGACAAGGACCCAGGCAGACAGAGGGACAGGTGAATAGACAGAAGTACATACTATTGAGACCACGTACGCACGCATGCATAGAGTAACTCGATCCTTACCCTCATGCTCACCCTAACTGCAATAACGTAACCTTTATGCTTGCATTTAACCTAACCCTAGACCATCTTCCCTTACACTTAAACCTAAAAGTAACCCCAGTTCTAAGATTAAAAAAACTATTGTATTCATTCCCCCTAAATAGAAATAGCCTTTCTTCCTAATGGGGACTGGCAAAAGACCTTGTGGGACCAACTTGTCTGGTTTTACTGTCTTTGTGGGGACTTCTGGTACCAATATGTAGAGCTGGATGTTACAGACTCACTGCTTTTATCTCTAATATGCCTGCACTCTCTGTTCCCTGACATTGTCCTTCAGTCTATAAACCTTTCCCTGTGTGATGACTAGCTCTGCTGTCCGCTCTGTGACACTGGCTGGACACATCTGGTAATCCATCCTTTATGATCAGCTCTGTTCTGTTTTTCTGTTCCACAGCATTTGGCTTTATAGAAGAACAAACACTGACTCTGGGTTACAGCTAATAACACTCCGCTGTCTTCTCAAAAGGAACCGATGTGCTGTTTATTATGCGGGAGGAGAAGAAAGAAGAACAGAGACAGAGGAGCCGAAAGCACGACTTTACAAAGGGAGTTGTTGATGTCACTGCAAAGACTGATGCTGTTTCGAAAGCTCCCAGAATCAGACATCTCAAACCACAGGGAGGAGCAGAGGACATGACTTAGTTACTAAGGGATTTGTTGATGCCAATGCAAAGAGTGATGCTTCTCTCAAACATCCTGGCTAGAGCAAACAGACAAACAGAACCCAGCAACAAACACCTCAATGAATAATCAATCAAGTCAGTAAGAAAGCTTATCTCTGTCATTTCATCATTTGCGGAGAGTGAGGAGAGCTACAGTTAGGTACTTAAAATGTTCACTTTAAGGTTTAAGTGTTTTCTCTGTTTCCAGTTATAACCGTTTTCAAGTTATGTAAGAGTACAACAATTATAGCTCTGAGAGTCGGATCCCATCTCACACCGAGACAGCCAGGAGACAGGAGGGGTTCCTTTTAAAACCCTTCCACTTGTATTATTCAACAGATAGGCTTTTCAGTGTACGCCTGGCACATTTAATAGCTTCAGATTTCATCCTGTATTCCCAATCTCCCTTCATTTTTTGATTACCCATTCACCGAAATGAACATATCTTACCCTAGCCCACCTGCAGGCCATTAGGATGGTATTGACACTGAGCATGCAAACTCAGCACACATATCAACGCGGGGGGGGGGGCTTCATATAGCAGAACTGTATGGGTGATTATAAAGATGACGCAATGTCCAGCTCAGATGGTCATTTTCTTAACTGGCAGGATGACAGTACACAGACACTGAGAGAAAGACCAGCTGTGGCATTTCTATAGCACAGATAGGCAGAGATGCAGTGTTGGAGATGCAGTGTGAAAAAAAGCATATTGTTAAATGGTCCTTCAATGGAGCCATCGTGGAGGACAGCTAGCAGACAGCCTTGAAGAGAGGCCTGGAACGGGAAGACAAGACAAAGATACACACACACACACACACACACACACACACACACACAGGCGCACACCGAAGAGGTAAAATACTGGCTACACATCTAACAGAGTGCAATGTGCATATCACATGAGGAACCATTGATTTAACTCCATAGCAATAGGTAAATGAGTATTTTTGTTTGTTTTGCAATAATAGTAAGTCATTATCACATTGTTCAGTCAAATTATAGAGCGCCAAATAAGGTTAGTTCTCCATATGCATAGATCCCGTCCAAGCTAGGGTGACAAGCACCGGGGGAGAATCACCAGGAACCAGCTGCAGCCGTCTTTGCACTAGGAGACTCATTGAAAATTAATAAGAAGCTAAAACCTGCAGGGGACTGGAAGTGTTGAGGAAGTATTGCTCTTTTATGTTCTCTTTCAGCTCTCTCCATTTCTACTGTATATACTTCCATCTCTCTCTGTGTAGTGTCATGCATCTTTGTCTCGGGGTCTCTCTCCTTCTCACATTTCCTCTTTCTCTCTTCTCTGTCTTTGTCTTCTCACTTTTTAATTCTCGTCTCTCCATCATCCATAGAGGTTATTTTAGTTCCAAGTAAAGAAGTAATCTTAGGCAGTGGAATCGGAAATCTTGCATACGCATCCCTGGCTTACAACAAAGTCTAAAAGGAATACTGATTTTCTGAAGATGTGAGCCAATTGATTGTGCTGTGTACATGCACTCACACAAGCCTAGTCAGTTCATGCATCAAACCGAGAGTTTCAGCCCCACAACCAAATCCATTCTCTCTCTCTTTTTACTTTCAACTCTCTCCAATCTCACCCAACTCAACCACTTCCAGAGTATCAGGCAGTCCAGAGACTTAGTTTAATAACATTTGAGTCAAAACCATCACTCTAAGTGTGGGGGTCAGTTGATAGATACACAAGATCATCAATCTATATGTTAGGGGAAGATGAGAAGCAGGCAGGCAATGCAATTACACACAGACCACAGATCTCAAGGCTGGCTGTTGTCATTGGAAACGCCACAACACAAACTAGACTACTGAAGCATGTTTTACAGGCTACCAGGGAATCAACAAAATAACTTGAATTATACTGTAAATCACTTTGAATACTGTTATTTAATTAATTCACATGTTCACATATATACGGTAAATGCCTTGGAAGATTAGTTTAAATACATGAATATTTTTTCGACAGTCAGCTCTTTTTTTTTAATGATTGACCTGTAGTACATATAGTGCTCCAGTAATTCATTGTATATAATTTAACAGTTTTTCACAATTGCCAAAAACAGCCCATGCTGTGATACTGTTGATTACTAGCCTTTTATGGTACAAACTATAATTACAGTATCAACAAATGGCCCATACATAAAAAGGACTGTTAAACTTGCTAAGATAAACTGATATTTGTAGGTAGTATTTATAGGGACATTGTGTAATAATTGATTGGAATAACCTGAGATGACAAGATGTATCTTGTGATGCAGTACATCAATTTGTGTCATGTATTTAATGTTTTAAGTGACTAAGTGAATTTTGCAAGATTAAAATTGTCAGGCCAACAGTGTTTTTGTTTGGACATGTGTGTTTTAAAACGTGAATTCTGCATGGACGAAAGTGCTCAAACAATCAAGAAAAAATGTAATCAATAAAAATTGGTATTTGTATTGGTATATTACATTGCAATAATTAGACTCGTAATGTGGGTACATGCATCACTGGGTCAAGGCCTGTGCCATCCAAGTCCTCTAGACCAGGTGCCAGAGGAAGGCCTAACAAAAGGTAAATGACCCCAGTAATGCAGTAGTATAGACTATTATATTTATTAGTGCATGACAGGCATGGCATCCTGTACCAGAGCCTCAAGTCTTTAACCATCAGATCATTGCACAGCTCCTACCCCTAGGTCAAAATAAAGTTTAGCAAATGTTTAGGTTATTTACCTGTATACAGACAGGTGCTTTCCTCACCATGGTTTCACAATCGTATCAATTTTTCTGTCAAAGTTAACAGTTTTAAGGTAGTTTGACAAAACCAACAAGCTCCTGCCCTGGTAGGGTAAGAGTGGAATTCCCCTCGTTAAATGGGCAGTATAGATTATTTGTTTTTTTATGTATGATGTATCTAATTTAAGACTCTCCAAAAATGAGAATGTCAAAACACTTATACAGTAGATACATTTTTGACAAACTCAAGGGTTTTTATCAAGATCTGCCATGAAAATATCCATGGTCGGTTGTATTCAATGATCTATACTTTACAGTAGCTATCTAATGTTGCTTCCAATGTCTTCTTAGATTTGGAAAACCTGTATGATTGTGATGAAAACATTTCTGGAATGTTCTGTGAGAAAAAGAACATTCCAGATATTTGTGTATTTTCCAAATATCTGTATCAAATCAGAGTATTTTTCCTACATAGCATCTCGTGATTCATACAGACATCCACACTGTTAAGTCCACCAACCTGGCCTTTACAGTATTTTTAAATATCTACTGTATTGTGAAGCTTTGAGAGGCCGCAGACATCAAAGATCATTATTTTGTACTTACTCCTTTTTGTTTTCAATCAGGCAAGTATTGATTTAAAGGCAGGTAAATCCTAAGATCTGATACCTCAGGCCTAAGTTGTCTATAAAAAAAAGTTGCCTTTCTATTAGGGATGTTTTTCTCATGACTGAGTCCCATTATTCCTTCAGAAGAAACTTTCAGAAAAAACTTTGTTCATTGGATTCTGAAATCCACCTTAAAGATGTCTGCCACAAACTCACTTTGAGGCTCTTAACAGATGGAATTCTATGGTGCTTTGAGATGACAAGCCTTTGCTCATCAAAAACAGGAGAAAAATCTATTCTCAAATTGATCCATTCAATCAAAGTAGACATAAATGGGTACTTGTTCAATAATGTACACTACTGTTCAAAAGTTTGGGGCCACTTAGAAATGTCCTTGTTTTTGTAAGCAAAGCCATTTTTTTCCATTAAAATAACATCAAATTGATCATAAATACAGTGTAGACATTGTTATTGTTGTAAATGACTATTGTAGCTGGGAACGGCTGATATTTAATGGAATATCTACATATTCGTACAGAGGCCCATCATCAGCAAAAACCTGTCCTGTGTTGGCACGTTGTGTTTGCTAATCCAAGTTTATCTTTTTAAAAGGCTATGTGATTATTAGAAAACCCTTTGGCCAATTTATGAAAACACTTTGCAATTATGTTAGCATTCATTATATAGTACCTGCAAAACACCAGTCTCAACGTCAACAGTGAAGAGGTGACTCCGGGATGCTGGCCTTCTATGTAGAGTTGCAAAGAAAAAGACAACTGAGACTGGCCAATAAAAAGAAAAGATTAAGATGGGCAAAAGAACACAGACACTGGGTAGAGGAAGATTGGAAAAAAAGGTCATCATTTCTCTTAACCTTTGATTTCAAGCCTTGAAACCAAAAATGAGGGACTTGTGATTTGACTCGATCTGAGCTGTGGAACTTGGGAATAACTTGAGACTTGCCCATTATTGCTTGGGACTTGACTTGAGACCTGAAGGTTAAGACTTGAGACGTGCTTAGGACTTTCAACAACATGACTTGGTTCCATGTCTGCTAACTACTGCAATATCAGTCAAAGGAAGTGTTGGCTTTAGGCTTTAGAGTTTGAGGAAGAGTTCGTGTATAGTCCATGATGAGTGAGGTAGAAGTCATTGCTGACAAAGTGGATAGCATTGTGTTAAACTACATTTAACTTAATTGCGGTGACTAATTTATGTTCACCCATGTAACCACCTGGTAGGAAACACAGTATGGAAAAAAGCAGGAAGGCTTGAAGACTCTCAGTTTATTCTTGTGATGAGACAGTTAAAGATACAATAGGAGATGATGAAATGTAGACATAAAACATAACATATCACAACATAGAAGCCAGCATTTGGTAAGCTGGAAAGTTTGATGCAGCGTATAACTGTAGGGCTGTAAGGATGCAATCAGATTGTGAGTTGGTTAAATACAATTGCATTGATGTTTAATCATCGTATAGATTTTTACAGCAACAGGCTCCTTTACAATTGTACTATGAATCTGGTTGCATGTGTACTTCTAATAAAGACTTGGGCCGAGGCACTGCTGCTAGCTCTCACAGCTGTTATAATCTAACATACTGGATGTTACACAGAACAATAACTCAACTGTTGTTTACAGTACAAAATGACCAGAGGAAATGAATAATGTACAGTTGCCTAACCCCCATACACACATGGACACACACATGCACACTTCCAGTCTCAACCAATCAATGTAGCCCTGCTTTTGCCCGGGAGCTAGAAGTGGAGAGGTGGAGGGGGGATGTCTGGGCCCATTATGCCAACAGTCTGGTAAATCTAATCAGCCATTGGGAGTCACGGCTCCCCAGATGCTCACCTTTCCCAATGCTAAATGTGCAAATGGAATTGAGAAAGTGCATTCTAGGGTGGACACATACAGTTCTGCAGTGATGGGGAAAGGGAGTAGAGAGTGTGAAGAAGAGAGAGAGGAGGAAAGAGAGGAGGAAAGAGAGGAGAGAGGGAAAGAGAAGGAGAGAGGGAGGAAAACAAGGAGAGATAAGGAAAGACAGGACAGATTAAGGAGGGAGAGTGGAAAAGGAATGGGAAGGAAATTAAGAAGGGAACAGTGTGAAGAAAAGACAGAGGGGGGAAGAGAAAGGAAGAGAGAAGGAGAGGGAGGGAAAGAGGGAAGGACAAACAAAGGAAAATATCAAAGAATAGAGGTAAAAATGGAAGGTGAGAAAGAGGGAAAGAAGGAGGAGTAAGGGGAAGAGAGAAGAGTAAGAAAAATGATGAAGAGGTGATGGAGAACATTGTGGATTCTGTTTGCTTCATTCCAACCCTTTAATGACTAGTGACAAAATGTTCTCATGTGAGGTAGCCATAATGAATATTGTGATGTAAGTATGCCAAGTTTATTAAGGAGCTAATAACCTGTGTCTATTAGGGCACGGAGATTGGAGCATAGGTTGCTCTTGGTTGGTTATTATCTATTATGACTCGTGGATATTTTGTACTGTAAATGACTAATTTTATTCAACAAATATTTTAATTGAAAAGTGAATGTGGGGTGAATCACTAGAGACATTGTAACCTGAGTGGGCCAGTATCATCCCACTATCTGAGTGGGCCAGTATCATCCTACTATCTGAGTGGGCCAGTATCATTCTAAAGTCTCTGAGTGGGCCAGTATGATCCCATTGTCTCTTGAGTGGGCCAGTATGATCCCGTTGCCTCTGAGTGGGCCAGTATGATCCCATTGTCTCTGAGTGGGCCAGTATGATCCCATTGTCTCTAAGTGGGCCAGTATGATCCCGTTGCCTCTGAGTGTGCCAGTATGATCCTATTGTCTCTGAGTGGGCCAGTATGACCCCATTGTCTCTGAGTGGGCCAGTATGATCCCGTTGCCTCTGAGTGGGCCAGTATGATCCCATTGTCTCTGAGTGGGCCAGTATGATCCCATTGTCTCTGAGTGGGCCAGTATGATCCCATTGTCCCTGAGTGGGGCAGTATGATCCCATTGTCCCTGAGTGGGCCAGTATGATCCTATTGTCTCTGAATGTGCCGGTATCATCCTATTCTCTCTGAGTGGGGTCAGAGTGGGTAAAAGTGAGCGTATAGCTGTGTTCATTCAAATGTCACCACAAAAGGTCTGTTCTCAATCTTTACTCATTATGCTTACATCAGGATCTGACAGAGATCATCGATAATAGCTGTTCTCTAGTCTTTCATAGCCTTCCATTGTCCTCTAATGCATCACTTATAATGACTTCATTTGGATGGTTGTTGGCCCTCTGTACAATAACAGCCCTTCTAAGATTATAAACTAGGTCAAGGTTTATGTCTGTAGAAACTGTTGCTTGTATCCACAAGTAAAACAGTTATGGGGTAAAACAATTAAGAAATTTCACTGTATACTAATTCAGTTTGTTTTTGAGAGTGTTTCCCTTGGGCCAAAGGCAAAGAGAATTAATATTAATTCAAAACTCGATCAGCTCAACTAAATTAGAAGATAATGCTGCTAGCATGTCAATATTCAGTTATCCCTGATTCCAATTAACATTGCAAATCCCCACGCTCCTCCAGATAATGAAAACGGGTGTCATTCAGACACTGCAACACGCCTCAGACCAAGTCAAAATGAAAGAATAATAACACGGCTATAATAGAACAAGTTAACAAATGGCACCATTTTCACAGTTTAAGCATTTATTTTCACCAGAGCCCAGTGGGGTTGTACAGTAAATTGGCCACTTCTTGGCATACATTCCATTTCCAGGCATTAATGACATCCTTTACCATATAGCCTACATGACATCCTTCATGACGTCCTTCATGATGTCCTTCATGATGTCCTTCATGACATCATTACATTTTACATGACATCCTACATGACATCCTTCATGACGTCCTTCATGATGTCCTTCATGACGTCCTTCATGACATCATTACATTTTACATGACATCCTACATGACATCCTTCATGACGTCCTTCATGACGTCCTTCATGATGTCCTTCATGACGTCCTTCATGACGTCATTATATTTTACATGACATCCTAAATGACATCCTTCATGACGTCCTTCATGACGTCCTTCATGACGTCCTTCATGACATCCTTCATGACGTCCTTCATGATGTCCTTCATGATGTCCTTCATGACGTCCTTCATGACATCATTACATTTTACATGACATCCTACGTGACATCCTTCATGACATCTTTCATGACGTCCTTCGTGACGTCCTTCGTGATGTCCTTCGTGACATCCTTCGTGACATCCTTCGTGACATCCTTCATGACATCATTACATTTTACACAACATCTTACACGTAATCCTGAATGTGTCACGTCCTGATTGTGTTCACCTGTTGTCTTGCCCCACCCACTCCAGGTGGCTCCCATCTGCCCATTAGTCACTTGGGTATTTAGCCAGTAGGTCTATGTAGGTCCTGTGCCAGTTGGCCTTGTGTGTTTGTACCGAGCGTTCCTGCAATAACCCCGTTACCTATTACCAGTTCTGTTCCTGCCCGTCTATGACTAGTCTGCCTACTACCTACCTGTACCTTCACCGCCAGCCTGTGTACCGATCTCCTGCCTGCCCACGACTCCTCTCTGCCTGCCGCTTGCCTGTACCTCTGCTGCTAGCCCTGTATCAACCCTGCCTTCCTTGACTACTCTTCACCAAATAAATAAATCATTGTTAACTTGAAACAAGTCGCCTGTGTCCGTGTCTGTATCTGGGTCCACCTCAGAGCTTGAAGCGTGATAGAATGGCATCTTACATTAAATCATATGTGTCACCCTACTTGACATCCTACTTCCTAAGGGTACTTCTTGACATCCTACTTCCTAAGGGCACTTCTTGACATCCTGCTTCCTAAGGGTACTTCTTGACATCTTAAATTACATACAACCTATTCTACATTGAATACAACATGGCATAGATGTCCTCCTACAAAATCATAAATATGAAGTTTCCCTGTAGTTCCTCATTGATAATTATGGCAATCAATATATATATACAGTACCAGGCAAAGGTTTGGACATTTGGTTAAGACATGGGTATTTCTGAGGCTAACTCTATTCAAATGTACCCACACTCACCTCAAACAATTAACCCTCAAACCAGCTCCTTTTTTATTCTATTCAATGTATTTGATGTAATTTGCCTGTAGCCCATTAGGCAAGTGTGTCCAAACTTTTGACTGATACTGTATATTCCCACCATTTTCAACAATGTTTATTGGAATATATTCATACCAAAGAACTAAGGCACCAGTTGACAGGATTCCAAAAAATTATAAACGATGAATTATTAAGCTACAGGAGAAGAGACATGACATGCTGCACACTCTCCTGGATTAATGTATATCAGAATATATTCTAATCAAATATCTCATCTCCTTCAGCACATTTCTCAAAGAGAGAGGGTGCATTTCTTTAGTAGATATTTTAGAAGCTTTTTTCCCCCTAATGTTCATCGTATTCTTGTACCCATTATTTATTCTATGTTCTTATTTCTATCTAATAATATGTAGTAGTAATGTAAACTGGTTAGCTGTTATTCAGATTTTACTTTACTATGTGTGTATTGTTTATTAAAATATATAGTATACAATAAAATTGTTTGTAATATTAACACAATGTTTCTCATGCAAATATGAGAGAAAGACTATAGAGAGACAGACTACAAGTGAAACAAAGAGGAACATTGTACATTTCTACAGCAAGCAGATAACAAATATCGTAGCCAACCTTGTATTCATTATGAAAGACATACTGCATAATTTAATTACCTGAAAGCATAGCAGGCATTGAGCACAAAACAGCAATTATGAATAAAATGGAGAGTTTGTGCTTTGGGAACATGTGTGTGGTTGGTAAGCACCGGGGAAATACATTTATTTTAAGGTAATGAGAAATCACATTTAAATTGTACTGGTCTAATAAAAAAGGTAAACGGCAATCATTTGTGGGGTATTTAGACTGGAGGTACTGTATCTCAAAGCCTGTCAAGGAAAATGTTGTTAATTATAGAGTTGAAAGACAAAGCCTTTTGATAGCTTGTACATTCTGTATCACTATATAATATAAGCTTTAGCTAAGAACTAAAACCTTCCTTTTCACTCTTCTTTGCATGGCCTCGCATTAAGTCATGTTCCCATTTCTTTGTTTTTCCAATATTCTGCCTCACTAGAAGAGAATCCCTATTTTTTCCCCTCTTGTTTTCTCACTATCTTTCTTCCCCCTTTGTATTTCTTTGTCTTTCATACCTCCCTCTGCCTCCCCCTCTCCCCCCTTTTCATATCCCTCCCTGCCGCACCCCTCCCTCTAAAATTCCTTAACCAGATTCTAGTGTGTTGTTTTTATATCAGTCTTACAATTAGCATCATCAGTGTCTTTAACAGCTCTCCCATCAAAGAAACCTATAGCCCTAATTACAGTAATCTCCCAGCCGCGGCATGGGTAAACAGAACACACACACACATACAGTACGTGTGCATACACATGCACCACACACAGCCACAAATGGCTGCACGCTCATACACGCACACACACAGGCGCACACACACAAACAAACCCACAACACACACTGCAGACACACTCTCTTCTCCATCAATATTACCCAATGGACACATCAATCTTTCACCAGATGGACTGTAATACCGAATCCTCTGCGGACTGAAATGGACTAATAGACAAGACCAACATTCCAGGGTCAGTGAGTAGCTCAAGGCTGTCTCTGCCATTGAGCCTATTAGCACAAAGTTTCGTCTGATTATTTAATTACCTGAGTGTCTGACTAACGGTGTGAAGACGCTCCTTCACCCTATTAGAATATCTGAGGGACTATTTAATGCATCAGGTGCATAGAGCTAAAACAACCTTCTAAAGAAAACAATTTACTTTTTACTGGCAACATTATTGTTCCCAGCCTTATATGCCAGGTAAGAAAGGCTAATATGTCGATACAGTATAACAAGTTTAGTAGGTATTTGATGCTTCGTATACTGTTGCAACAGGGTAAAGTTAAGATTATCTTTTGTATGATTATCTTGAGGGGCTCCAGATTTCTGCAGTTTTCTAAAACACTAATTCGCAAAACATCTCTACCAATCCTGGTTACGGCAAGGCAATAATGGCTCATTAAAAGAATCATAATAATCAAAAAAAATAATCTAGGATGAAAGATTATCTTTCATCGCCTCCACGACTGGCATGTGTAATACCTTCTACACAAGAGAAATGCGGTGAGTAGCGAAACGCTTTAATTAAAAAGAATATACGACAGAAAGGAGCAGAGGTTGAAGAGAACTGATGGAGGCAGATATTGCTGTCTGGTGTGTTGTCGTTATTATTGCTGTCATGTTGCTCTGTCACCCGGCATCTATGTCAGTAATGTATTAACCTTTCATCCAGAGATGTAGTAAGTAACTCAAACGGATATTACTATTTATTGCGCTGTGCAGTTGTTACTGTGGTTCTGTTGACCTGTCGCTCTATCTGTGTCACTATAATTGTTGTTAATTTCATCCAGGATGTTTACAGGTGAACATGTGCCTGGTGGTTAGAGTAACACTCGGAATTAACATTACATCAGAGGTGATGAAGAGAGGGACAGTTACCATGGAAACAGCGATGTCAGGGGGGTAGGGTTTCCAGGTATGAGAACAGGTATAACAAAGCTGTTGGGTATCCCTACATACAGGTAATAGACCAGTTACAGCAGTACTGACCCCACTGTGACTGCCTAAGTCATCTCCATCATGGACCAATCTTAGCATGGGGTTACCCTAAAACATTGGTAACCCTAAAAGGCTAGCGTTCTCTGAAGGACTATCAGGAAATGTTAATTACATAATAGAGGAATGACGCACATTCTCCTCTCCTTAACCCCCCCCCCCTTTCTTTTCAGGGGATGCCTTTGTATTGTCTGAACAAAAAGAGTTTAAAGTGGACAGGGACCTGAGAATGCAGTACAAAACAATCATCTTTCCTTGGTTGCGTTTCAGTTAGTAATTCGGTGGGACACAACGTGATCCACACCTTAACTCACAATACGATCATACCTATAAATGACTGTGTGAGGTTTTGAGCCCGTCGGAAGCTCCGCCAACCAGGTGATATCACGGGTAGGCCATGGCTAGATCTGTCCGCCCTACATCACACTGATTGGAATGTCTTACACTTTCTAAAGAAAAGGGACAACGTTACTGATTCAGCTTAAATCTAACTCTCCAATGGAGCAAAAAGCACCCTGCTGAGTGGCGTTGTTGGTCCAGTTGTCATAGAATCGATTCCTCCCTAACCCTGTTGGTGCTTTATCTCTGGTTAGCTCCTGGCAATATGTAAGACATCCAGCAAGAATTAATTGACAAAAGTTTCCAAGCCAGGTTTGAGCTCTAAAGCACATCCATGTGAACCATATCATATGGCTTCCACAATCCCTCACCAGTTAGCTGGTTGAAAAGCTTAACCGGGTTAGTCACAAGTGGGGTTGAAGAGAAAACCTGCAGGGCAGTAGATCTCCAGGAACCTGGTTGGGTAGCCTTGTACTATTCAGTCAGCACGGACTATGACAGAGCTGTATGACAGAGCTGTGTGACAGAGCTGTGTGACAGAGCTGTGTGACAGAGCTGTATGACAGAGCTGTATGACAGAGCTGTGTGACAGAGCTGTGTGACAGAGCTGTGTGACAGAGCTGTGTGACAGAGCTGTATGACAGAGCTTTATGACAGAGCTTTATGACGGAGCTGTATGCATGGAAATGGAAGGTTTTTTACATTTTGGTGCATTTTGATGATAATTTTCTATGAAAAAGGTTTACCTGGCTGCTATTTGAACGTGTAATTGATGGAGTGACCCTAGGGACAGATCCTGCTCGGGGTTTAGTTCTGGTTTTAGACACACTCTGCACGGCTCTATATGAACCATTAGAGTGTGGATCTGATGATCTTTTCTAACAAAACCGCATTTGCGTCCAGCCCTAGCCTGAGCTAAATGATCTCCGCGCATTACTGGTATACTCCTCCTGTACTGCATTCGCTGCTAGCGATTCCAAACTGACTGCACGCCGTATGCTGCTCCTACGTCCACTGTCACGCCTCTGTCTTAAAAAACTTGACCTTTCAACTATTTCCCTTTGCAGCTTCGCTGTTCATGTTTGAGGAGAGACAGAGGCTGTCCAGTGTATGCATCACACACATACAGTGACATCTCAGTTACGCGACCAGCTTCACATCTGCCTTCCAGAGGCTGCTTGGGGTAAGGCACTGTCTAAGCTATGGCTTACTCACTGGAATGTGACAGCAACACGGTGTGTGCTAACTTCACTAAGGTCGTGGCGGCATCTTGGCAGCTGTTCAAAGGGGTTGACTGTGGTGGACATTTGTGTGCCAGCAAGCTGGCTACTGGGACATGCCAGGCATTCTGGGTAAGGTCTTTTCACCCTTACTGCACTGATTGCTGTGTTTTAGTGCGATTGCGTGTGTGAGTGCGTGGATGTGTGCATATGTGTGTGTGTGTGTGTGGAGTGCCACTTCACCAGACCCTTCAATAACTGGGTTCTCAGCTCTCCCAGTTCCAGCTTGGTGTCTGTGAAGGTTGATTAGAGCAAAATCATTCTTCTCCTGTCATCTTATCGGACATTCTACTGCCTCCACTCAGCTATCTCTCTTGTCCCACCATGATGCCACTTTTCAATCATCTGATGCATCTAAAATGTCCTGGTTATTACACAGCGTGGAGAGCAGAAAGGGAGAGAGAGAGAAAAAAGAAAGGGAGAGGGAGTAACAGAAAGAGACAGAGAGAGCAGAAAAGACAAAGAGTACAAAAGAAAAATAACCCAAATGCCTCTCTTCTGTGTGTATTGTGTGTTCAAGGTTGCAATATTCTGGTAACTTTAGCAAGACTTCCCTGATTTCCGAAATTGTGATGGGAGGATTAATGAATTACTTGCTCATTCCTGTGTCAATCCAGGAATCTTCCAACCAAGACTTCTGGAATACTTGTAAAATGTAGAAAAGTTACCAGAATGAACACATTCATTAATTTATAAATGTGTCTTGTGCTTCGCATGTGCCTCCTGCTCCACTCCTACCTCCTCCGCAGTCTTTCTCCTCCTCCTCAATGCTGTTTTTAATGCTGTCGTACTCCTCGTCAATGTTCTGGTTGCCTCTGATCTGGCTTAGCACACGCCGGGCCTTCTGGGTAAGACCTTTCTGAATCAGCCAGCGAGGGCTCTCAGGCAGGAAGAGGAACCCCACAAACTGGAGCAGTGCAGGGACAACCGACAGACCCAACATATATCTGAAGAAGAGGAGGAAACAGTTAGAAGTAGGAGAGAGGGAGACGAAGGGAAAGAGGGAGAGACTGGTTTCATTTGACCACAGAGAAGCCCCAGTAACTATAGCACAGCAGTAACCACTGGCAAACCCCATATACCGGGAGAAGAGGTGATGGGAAGAGAGAATGGGC
The DNA here is from genome assembly GCA_016801175.1 of Esox masquinongy. Classification (NCBI taxonomy): domain Eukaryota; kingdom Metazoa; phylum Chordata; class Actinopteri; order Esociformes; family Esocidae; genus Esox; species Esox masquinongy. Next base: position 82,506 of record JACXGI010001079.1, read on the forward strand.
AAGATATAGATATTAGTTACTACATCTGGGAGAGTAACTCTGGCAAATGGGATAACGGCATGCACCTGAGCACATCAGGGACCACTGGGAGGCTCCCTGGAGGGAGGAGATGAGGGGGAGAGAAATGGTAGTTGTTTCATTTATGACAGGAGACATTCCATGAACTGCAGCACAGCAGGAGCCATGAACAGATCCAGGAAGGGTGTAACAGATGAGGATGACAGATGCATTAGATGTTTCATCCTCAGAGTGACAGAATAGTAGCAGGAGCAGGGACCAAAGAGAGACAAGAGAAAGAGAACACTTTGGGGCGGAAAGTCTGATATTATGAAGCTGGATGTCCAGTATGTCAGAGCTTGCCACAATCTAAAGTACAATCTAAACCGAAACTTTACTATTTTCTCAATACATTATAAGCAGTCAACAATTCAGATCCACCCAGTCACTTTTCATTACATTCTGAAGATCAACTGTTAATATATTTCTGAACTGGACATTTGTTTTATTTGTGTGTATCTATGTATGATAGGCTATAAAAAAATGTCATATTTGTGTTTCAGCTTGACACTAACAGTATGAGAGAAGTCTAACCTTTAATTGAGGGAAAATTATTCAAAAAAGAAACAAGAGGGGGCAGTTACAGTAGGACAATTTTAGTTTATTTAGCATTGGGAAATATGCTGTTCCTTAAATGAGTATTGAACAATCACCAATCAATCAATCAAATTTATTTATAAAGCCCTTTTTACATCAGCAGTTGTCACGAAGTGCTTTTACAAAACACCCAGCCTGAAACCCCAAGGAGCAAGCAACAACAGTGTTGAAGTACAGTGGCTAGGAAAAACTCCCTAAGAGTTTAAGGAAGAAACCAGGCTCAGAGGGGTGACCAGTCCTCTTCTGGCTGAGCCAGGTGAACATTTTAAGTGTACAAGTTGTTATAATTAATAAATGAATTTGGGCCGTGTCCAGAGTCTAGACAACCTAATCCAAGTCAGCAGCATGACCAGATGGACCGGGGGGGGGGCAACACAGCTGGGAGGACTTTGGACAGGGGCAGCAACAGGCATCCCAGCCTTGGTACAAACGCCATCATTGTGGTTGCCTGCAAAACAAAAACTTTCATACACTTTCCATACACTGGCACTCAACAGGGTGGAGTCATGCGTACCACCGGCCGCGTTCACGTTTAGCAGCATCTTATGTAGCATCTTTATCCACCGCATTAGAAAGCCATAAATGGCAAATAAACTCTTGACTCCAACCAGTTGAGCAACAGTGTACAGTATGGAAGTGTATGAAACTTTTCATTTTGCAGGCATTTGTAGGCCGGCTCATCCTGTGTGAGATGCTATACCGACAACGTCCTATTGCACTAAGCAAGAGCTGAGATGGCAGTTGGAGATGCACTGGAAAGGCACTTACTATCTTATTCTGCCTCTCTAAAATACATTCAATAGAAAGAAAATGGCAAACACGATGTCTGCCGAGATACTGCTTATTGCTATCAAATAGGTCCCATTTTTTTCAAGTATTGAACTCTTTGAAGTACATTGATTGATAAATCTTACATCAGAGAATAAGCTTCCCATTTGATTTCCCATTTTCTCAGTTATTATAATAATTCAAAAATGGTTTAACATGAGGCTAGTATAATTGTCTAAAATGTCTAAAATATATTTTCACATGCACTGTGCGTATGCATGGTCTGGGCTACATGTAAAGTTATGGAAACTATCAAGCAAACAGTCCTATTGATAAATCCCTCACTATGCATAGAAATGATACACATCATTTACGCACATTTGATAAACGAGCCCTCTGGTACTTGATGGAGTCTGTCGCCATGTATCCTAATATGTTTCCATGTATCCTAATATGGTCTTGCAACACCACAAATCCACCACCCTATTTCACATATCATAGGAAATGTTATTTTCTTCACTATTATCGACCTTTATACACCAAAACCACCTCTGATGTTTGAGGCCAAAAAGCTCTATTTTTGTCTAATCCGAGTTTAGAGCCCGTTTTCAATTAAAGCTCCAAAGATTTTTTTAAAACTCCAACAGTTTTTTTGGTATGAAGGTGGCATCTTATTGTAGTTTTGGAAACTTGCTGACTTCAGCAATTCTCAAAATAATACTTCACATTCTGAATCATTGTCCCCAACTGCATCCACTTCCAGGCAGGTTGATCACAGTTCCAGTGGATTTAAACCTTAATTATTGTCTTAATAGTGAAGATGGGTATTTTCAGGCATTAGATTTGGTTCATTAGAATATCTAAAAATCGTGACAAATATTTTTTATGAAGATATTTTGGGATATTTATCGATTAAGATTTCTTTTTTTTAATTAAAGTTTAGATTTCTTTAATAGTTTAAGATCAAGCAGATTTTCTAATGACACTGCTCAGAAAAGTTGAGGAACATGTAATCATCACAGTATAACACCAAGTCAATTAAACTGGGATATCAGTCTGTCCAGATGTTGACAGGAGTGCATACAGGCATGTGGGGGCCATACACACTACTGAGTCACATTAGGAGTTGCTGTGATGAAATTCACGCCAGTGTTTTCAATTTTTTACTTCGATTTTCGGTGTGAGTTTGAATCCAGCAATCCTCAATCGGTTGGTGATTTTGGTTTCCACTGACTGTTGTTACGTAATTTTGTTCTCAATGAATTACACAATGTACAGTAAAGGTTTTGATCTTTAATATATTTTGTTCATCAAGACCCAATGTGTGATTTAAGCGTTCCCTTAATTTTTTTCAGCAGTGTATATTACTTCGCTTACAAATACTGACAGTGACTCATGCCGTTAAAGTACATTTTTTATTTAAATGTGAGAAATTGTTTTAAAGTTGCAACATACATATTATAGCACAAGTTGCTGTGGGTCTAACTAAATTACATGTTCTGAGTCCCTTACATAATTACAAAAATACTATTAAAATGGTGGAAATAAAGTAAACAGGATACACATTTTAAAAAACAACAGAGAACAAAGGAGATGCAAGAGGGAGCTCCCAGCAGGACAATGCTTGTAATCAGATATACAAGCTTTATTAGGTCATCATGTAGTGTCTGTTATACTCCCACCTCATAATTTTTCAGGATCTAGATCAAATCATTACCAGCAGGATATTGGCTATCTAAGCACAGACAATAACATCCTAATCTAACAAATCTTTTGGGTGCCTGGCAATAGCTGTGGCATGTTGAAAAAGCTTTCAGAAAAATTACATTGTAACATGAAACATCTATGGCCACTGATATCTAACAGTGTTGAACTTCAAAATTTCAGAGGTTATTTTGGGGCCTAGCTCAATATAATAATATATAGTACCAGTCAAAAGATTTGGACACACCTACTTCTCAAGGGTATTTCTTTATATTTACTATTTTCCACATTGTAGAATAATAGTGAAGACATTAAAACTGACATAACACATATGGAATGAAATAGTAACCAAAAAAAAACAAAAAACAAAAAAGTGTTAGAAATAGTAACCAAAAAAAAAACAAATCAAAACACATTCATATTTTATATTCTTCAAAGTAGCCCTTTGCCTTGATGACAGCTTTGAACACTCTTTGCATTCTCTCAACCAGCTTCATGAGGTAGTCCAGGGAATGCTTTTCAATAGTCTTGGAGGAGTTCCCACATATGCTGAGCGCTTGTTGGCTGCATTTCCTTCAGTCCACGGTCCAAGTCATCCCAAACCATCTCAGTTGGGTGGAGGTTGGGTGATTTTGGAGGCCAGGTCATCTGATGTGCTCCATCAGTCTCCTTCATGTTCAAATAGCCCTTACACAACCTGGAGGTGTATTTTGGGTCATTGTACTGTTGAAAAAGAAATGATAGTCCCACTAAGTGCAAAGTACCAGATGGGATGGTGTATTGCTGCAAAATGTTGTGTTAGCCAGACTGGTTGAATGTGCCTTGAATTCTAAATAAATCACAGACAGTATCACCAGCAAAGCACCCCCACACCATCACACCTCGTCCTCCATGCGTAACGGTGGGAACCACACATGCAAAGATCATCCTTACACCCACTCTGTGTCTCACAAAGACAATGCGATTGGAACCAAAGATCTCAAATTTGGACTCAGACCAAACGAGAGATTTCCACTGGCCTAATGTCTATTTCGTGTTTCTTGGCCCAAACAAGTCTCTTCGTCTTATGAGTGTGCTTCAGAAGTGATTTATTTGCAGCAATTTAACCATGAAGGCCTGATTCACACAGTCTCTTCTGAACAGTTGATGTTGAGATGTCGCTTTTACTTGAACTTTGTGAAGCATTTATTTGAACTGCATTCTGAGGTGCAGTTAATTGCCGATTTCTGGCCCTGATAACTATAATAAATGTATCCTCTGCAGCAGAGCTACATCTGGGTCTTCCTTCCCTGTGGAAGTTCTCATGAGAGCCAGTTTGACCATAGCACTTGACGGTATTTGCGACTAAACTTGGACAAACTTTCAAAGTTCTTGAAATGTTCCAGATTCACTTACTTTTCACATCTAAATGTAATGATAGACTGTTGTTTAACAAAGCACACCTGTTAACTGAAATGCATTCTAGAAGACCACCTCATAAAGCTGGTTATGAGAAAGCCAAGAGTGCGCAAAGCTCAACAGCAAATAGTTCTTTTATTTTAAGTCATTGAGTGTGATATTATGCTCTTGAGGAGTAGAAAGATAATTTTTCAGGAGCATTATATGATCATTATATGATTGTTAGGGTACACCTACAAAGCATTCTGTTCTTGGGGTACACCTACATACTGTGCTTTTGTTGGGGTATACCTACATAATGTTCTGTTGTTGGGATACACCTACAATGTGTTCTGTTGTTGGGGCACCCCTACATTACGTTCGGTTGTTGGGGTACATCTACATACCATTCTGTTGTTAGAGTACACCAACAAACCGTTCTGTTGTTGGGGTAAACCTACACACCTTCACCCCAAAGAAACACTGCTTTTAAATGGCTAAAGACACTTTTGTTAGGTAAGTAATAATATGTCATATTTTATAGAAATCTGGAAACACTCAGCAGGCAGTTTAACCACACAACCATCATTGCTCTATGCTGAGTAAATGTTCAGGATCAGGAGGAGCAGGAGGAGAATCTGCATCTGTGTTGTTGACATAAAAGACCCATTTAAAGTTGCATTCTTCATTCTTCTCTTGTTGTAAACTGTTTTTTTCAGGCATGTTATGCTTCATGAAATGGTGGGAAAGATAGAGACCAGAGAGTTTGCTGAAAAAAACTCAGTTCAAACCCATAAAATGTTTTCAGTATAGACAGTGTAAACAGCCTAATCCAGTTAGAAATATAATGGAGCGCCTGTATATAATAAGGTAATCTTCAAGAACTACCATTCACTAAAATTAAAAGTGGGGAGAAAATAAATTCTCAAAATGTCACATCAGGTGGCCACTATTCATTTTGTTATAATGTTTGAGTAACTCAGGTTAAAATTAAGAACACAACATGACAACATTGATCAAACTGCAGGAAATCACTTTTACAGCTGTATACTGTCTGTTAGCCCAATGACAAAATTGGTAAAATTGCCAGAAACTACCTCTAAAATGGTGACATTTTCCTATTACTGTCAGCCTCAGAAATCAACAGTTATCTTAACACCTGATGTATTCCACTAAAACCCTGGTGTGCTGACAGAATCAAATATAAAGAAGCGAAACTAAACACAGACAAATAGGATGAGGTCTGCATAAATAAGGTTGGCAGCTCTGTGACCATGAAACAGACATGATGCATTCAGAAGTGAAAGTGGTGGCGTGTCAAAAGTCAGCGCCGGTACAACTGTGTTATTGAGTGATTTTGTGTGCTTGTTCATGTGTGTGCGCGTCTCACCTCCATCCATCATGGCGTAGGTAGCTGAAGGCTCCGTCTACGATGCTGGCAGCAAACTGGCCTCCCGTGATGAACAGTGTGTTTATTGTCACCAGCTGGCCTCTCAGATGTGGGGGGGAAGCCTCAGCTATGTACACTGGCACCGTCATAGATGCAATACCTGGTGGGGGGGGGGGACATGGTGAGGATGCTACAGCGGTATGCTTTAGGGTGAAATTTACCAGAGAAATCTCTCCAGTGCGTACATCTAAGTTTGGATAGGTGCAAACATAGCTTTTAGGATTCAGGTTTCCCAGTCGAAGTGATACAGGGTCTGGGTTTGGCATGAAACATCCCATCCCATCTCCCCTGCAGTCAACCAAGTGGGATTTTTAGGAACATGTAACGCACCTGACCAATCAAAGCACTCCAACCCAGAGCAGCCGCACAAATCACACACAGCCCCATTCTGGTACAGTATCATGTTAGAGAACGTCAGTCACGTCTGTATGCAGATCTACAGTACAACACAAATCATAAGGGCGTCCACCAGATCAAGGAGTGTAAGGCCTTTAACAGTAGATCAGTGGTGCTCCCCGGTGCTGCTACCGCAGTCCATGCCAAAACAACACCATGATATTTACACTGACTGCCAGAACAAACAACACGTTTTTGCCCGGATTCATCTGACAAGGGCCTCAACATCACGGCTGTACCGGGCCACACACCGATAAGGGACTATTAATAGCTCGCACAGTGCTCTGCTTCCTGTCTCTCGTCCTGTTGCCGCACATACACTGTAGCTACTTGTTGCCATGGGAACTGCCTGCTTCGCCATGCAGCCTCTTCAAATAAAGCCAGGGCTAATCAATATGTAGGAGACGCAAGACATTTTATTGATGTTTCATTTGGTTTTTGAGAAACCCAGAAGTGAGGGCTGGAGTCCATAGAGATAGAAAGAGTTGTCATCTGTTTATTTGCCATTGTAGCATATGTTCCAGCATGGGCAGATCCACTGAAGTCGTCATCATGTAAGTAGTATATCATAATCTTAATACGATCCTTCCTGTTGTTTCCAAATGTTTAACTGCCAATGACTAAACAAGAATCCGCCAATAAATTTGGATAAGTATTTCCATACTTGAACATGTTTCTTCCCAGCTCTGTCCTCTACATATCTCTATGGATGGGTCTTAGGTGTCCTAGGTCTAACTAAGTCCCTGATTAGAGGGTTGTAATGAAAAAATTTAACTGAGCTGGCTTTGAGGTTCCGAGCTGAGTTTGAGGGGTGTAGACTATAGAGGTAATGCTATACAGGTATGGTTCAGATAGACCTGGGACGACAGCACTAAGAACTGACCATATCTTTACCTGTAGAGCTACTAAGTCAGACATTATTTTCTCCAGCTCAGCCTTAGACAAGTGATTCAGGTAATCATGGTCCAGGCTCCAAAGGGAAGTCCGTAACTCATCAAATATTGCAGTTAGGTGTATTACTGCTGGGCTGGAGCAAAAGCCGGACACCTTGTTGTTCTATTGTATGACATTACTACTATTGAGTTTCACCGTTGATTAACGTTTTTTCTGTGTTGGCTCTTCTGTCCAGAGCTGCTCCACCAAGCTCTATCCAGCTCTGACTCTTCCTCTAACACCGCCATTTGTATTCTCATCATACACACCAGTATTAGACAGCCAAACAAATCACCAAAATGTGGTTGTGGGTGCAATTTTAAATGGAGAAGGAAATGGAGAAAATGTTTTCCTGCAAATTAAAATGAAAATAGAGAGAAAGAGGGATGGGAGGATAAACAGGTTCTCTCTCCTTTCTTTTACCACCTCTTTCCTCCATCCCCTCTCCTACCCCTTCTCTCTTACTCATCCACACCCACTCCACTCTCTCCTACACCCACTCTTCTTCACCCTCTGTCCTATGAACCCTCTCCACCATCCTATCTGATAACGGCTTCTGTTCGAGGAAGGCCCAGGGAAATAGACGAGGGTTGCCAAGAAGCATTCACGTCCTTCACCACACAGGCACATTAAATTTAGAGGATAAATTACATTAACAAAATCAATGTCATGAAAAAACCTTCAGCTGTGAGAGTTTTTATAGATGAAACAATAAACAGAACAATGTATTTAAATGTGTGCTTGTTTTTCTCATCAACAAACCAATGTTGACTCAAAAGGGGGTGGTGGTTTCTTCCATGCTAGAATACACATAAGTATTCTTGATTAAATATGGGTCTTGAGGAGAGGACACTCTCCTTGACCACAACCAACGAGAGAGGTTGGAGGACAGATTATTTACCAAATAAAAAAAGGTTACAATGTGAGGACCCTTTCTTCTCGTCCTCATATCAGTGACAACCTTTCACCAGTCCCTCTGGTATTGCCTCTACACAGTTATTCAACAAATATGAAGTCAATCAGCACAAAAACATTTCACTCCCAACCATCTATTATATAATGGCCTTCAGTACCACAGTGCCCCACACTCCTGAAAGAAACTAGTATTGTGAATAGAAGTCACAGGATGGTTCAAGTGGCCAAAGAATATCCAAGGATCACAGCACAAAATTGTAGACGTTGGTTGGGTCTTGGGCTCAGAAAGTTTCCAAAATCATGATCAGACACCACCTACATAACCACACGTTGTTTGCAAGGGTTGAGATAAAAAACCTTTGCTGTCATCAAACAACAAACTCAAGCACCTACAGTTTGACAAATATTACTGGAACTTTCAATGGGACCCGGTTCTATGGTCAGATGAGACCAAAATAGAGCTTTTTGTAAACAAACACCAGAGGTGGGTTTGGCATAGACAGAAAGATAGCCATGAAGAAAAGTACCTCATCCTTTCTGTGAAGTATGGTGGTGGATCTTTCATGTAGTGGGTCTGTTTTTCTTGCAAAAGTCCTGGACAACTTGTTAGGATACATGATATCATGGACGCCATCAAGTACCAGCAGATATTAAATCATAAACTGACTGCCTCTGCCAGGAAGCTTAAACTTAACTGTGGTTGGATCTTCCAGCAGGACAAAGTACACCTCAAAATCTAGAATCAAAAATGGTTCACTGACCACAGAATCAAGGTTTGGTCATGGCCATTCCAGTCCCCTAACCTAAACCCCATAGACCCCCTGTGGCATGAGATAAAAATAATAGTCCACAAGTGTTTATTTTATGATAATAAATAGTTTCATTTTTTTTTACTTCAATTAAAGGTTTGATTTTTGGGGTTAAACAATAAATGTTTTTTTTTCCACAGCCGTTTTGCTCATATTTACCAAGCTTGCCAATATTAGAGGGGGACATGGTATGTTCCAATCTTTTTTTTACAATCTTTTGGGTTTTTTGTGTCTATAGATTCTAGCAATTATGATTCTATGTTCAGTTTTTCATCCCGTGTTCATTGATTTCACCTGTCTCTAGTCTTCTCACCTGTGTCCCGTTTTCCCCTTATTACCTCCCTACTGAATATCCCTATGTCCCTACGTCTTTGTAGGCTATTGCTTCATTTTACGTCTGACTTTCCCGTACTTTAGAGCCGAGTCCAGTAAATCCTTGTCCTGATGAAGTAACTCTCTGAATTTGTAGTCTTTATATGAAGTCTTCATTACTGTTACTCTGCGATTGTGTCCTTCCCCTTCATAATCATATTTATTATCATTTATACATTTTTCCTTCATTATAGACTTATTTTAGTGAGTTTCGTTATTAAAATAAATTGATAACTTGAATGATTAAAAGTTAATTTGTTAAAATTATATGCATCATCAAAGCCATTTCTTTTTATTCATGCCAGGTGACACAGGCACTGAAATGACAAAACATCAGTATTGACAACGGACAATTGTGGTAGATGAACATCGGCTACAGGTATGAGCCAAGAATTTTCTTATCGGTGGATCCCTACTACAAAAGGTACCATGAAGAATAAATTACGAAATAGACTTCAAAATTGGTTGCGAAATACAACTACTTTAATAAAACTAACTGTATCATTCTATAATGACCACTCATTATTCATTTATTTGCCCCTAATTGGCAAATAAATTGTAGTTAGTGCACTATGTATCCACCATTGCCTTGTACAGTAGGTCCTGGTCAAAGTAGTATGCTATAAAAGGAATAGGTTGCCATTTCGGACCCAGACCTAAAGGTCATCTCACCAATTATTAGTCGGAGATGGACCGAACCGTGTTAAAGACCCTCCAAAAGTACGTAGGCCTACGGCATTTCAGCCTTCTGACAAACAGCAAAACTGACCTTTCCGCTTTCCCTCAGAAATTATTCAATTTCTGAACAGCCAGGCATACCATCATGAACACGTGACTGGAAGTGTGACATGTTACTGCATGCCTGGAAAAATTGAAATGAGGGAAATATGCTTAAAAGTCCTGGATGAGTAAATGTAGGTGGGAGAGAAATCATTCTAATCATTACTATGGCAGTGTGTCCATGTGTTCTCAGCAAAGGTCAACCCTTCAGAGAACAAGATCATGAAGAAGCAAATTTAAAAGGTTATATTTTTATCAATATAACTGTCAACCCGCATGATTCAAGCTATAAATGGCCAGATGAATCCTCTTGTTCAGTCATGAGGAAAAAATAACAATTCAGTAGTCAATGCTGTGAAAGACTGATGAGCCTGTGGGTAATATTGAGGCAGTGGAGTGACTCTACCCTATGTGGAAATGGGTCTGTTGAACCAATCCCATTCAAACTCATGTTAAATGCACGCAACTCTCACTCAGGGTGAGCAAGGTCGAGCTAGCACGAGTGAATCGTCAGAGGGTTTTATTACTCCTTTTTGATTAAAGTGTCATTGTATCTAACACGCGACTAGTTGACTCCAAGATGACGCCAGTTTGTTCTTTAGCGAGCCATCACATCGAATTTCTCTGTACGTTCGTGTTGTTCGTCTACATGTCTGCCCAAGTTGCCTCCTCGCTCATAGTATATGAACGCCAAGCTCTCCTCGATATTCGGGCCGCCGCTGCTGACCTACGCAGTCGGAGTCCAGGGGGACAGGAGTTCTCTCTCCCTCGTTTACCAGCGAGTCTGTGCCAGCTCCCCTGCTGCACCTCTCACAAGAGGAAACGTCGCAGAAAACGGGGTAATCGAGGAGGCATATTAGCCAGGATTAAACAAACCTCTTGGCCAAGTGGTTCAGTGTATCCGGGAGATCGTCCCTGCCGCAACTCATTCATCTGAGACGTACCTGCCTCGTACCTATTCTTCCGGATCTAGCACAAACAGCGCTGTACCTGCCGGTTAGACCTCACGTTCATAAGAGAGGAATCAACCCCTGTAATTTACGTTCATTGGGCTACAATCCCATTCCAAAGAATCCTGGCGATCCTGTTACATGCCATCTGGCCGATCACATCTCCGTTAAAATGGCCTTGGTAAATGCAAGGTCTGTTTCGAACAAAACTTTTATTCTGAATGATTTATTTTTATCTCGTGAATTAGATTTCTTGTTTGTGTCTGAGACATGGCTTAACGTCGGTGAGTTAAGTCCTCTTTGTGAACTTTCGCCCAGCGACTGTGATTTTTTTAGTTACCCTAGAATCGCTGGTCGTGGTGGAGGATTAGCAATTATTTTTAAAAATCGTTTTAAGTGTCGCACTGTGTCAGTTGAAACATACCAAAGTTCCGAAGTACAGCTGATCAAGGTGGAACTGTCCAGTCCAATGCTAAGTGCGATTGTATATAGACCTCCTAAATACGATGAGGATTTTATCCAAGATTTCTCAGACTTCCTATCTTCTATTGTACCTACTTCTGATAATCTTCTGATTATTGGCGATTTTAATATTCATGTTTGCTGTCCAGCTAAGCCTATGGTTAGAGAGTTTTTACAACTTGTTGACTTATTTAATCTCACTCAGTCAGTCATGGAATCTACTCACCAGTTTGGCCATAAACTAGATCTTGTTTTGTCATTTGGTTTTCCTATTTGCAATGTTGAGATGGATGATATTTGTTTGTCTGATCATAAACCTGTTGTTTTTAATGCCACCCTTCCATGCCTACTCCCTAAACGCAAACTATCAGGCAATTTCTCTCGCTCTTTTAACCCTTCCACTGCCAAACTCTTTTCAGATGCTTAGAAGGCTTCTCCCCTCATCAGCAGTATTGAGGCTCCCTCAAGCCTGAGCACAGAGGGCTTAGTCAGTATGTTTAATTCCACTTGCTCTGACATCCTGGATTCTGTTGCTCCTTTTAAAAATAGGGGAGTGAAAGCTAGAACTCAGCCCTGGCTAAATAATGTTACCCATACTCTCAGACAAGAGTGCAGAAAAGCAGAAAGGAAATGGAAAAAGGATAAGTTGCAAGTGTCATATGAAATTCTGAGATATTGTTTAATTAAATATCAACTCTCTGTTAAAACAGCAAAAGCCAAATATTTCTCAGATATTATCTCTAACAACTCTAATAATCATAAAGTCTTGTTTAGTGTGATAAACAAGGCTTTACATCCGGTTGCTACTGCTTTTCCCGAAGCGACTTCTGAAACTTGTGAAGACCTCCTGTCTTTCTTCACTGGAAAGATAGATGCCATAAGATCTTGCATCTTACCTCCAGATCACGACCCCTCTGATTTAGCCACATGTTCTGCTCTTTTTAACCAGTTTGAACCTGTATCTCTTTCACATGTGATTGACATAGTCTCACACATGAAGCCTACTACCTGCCCCCAGGACACAGTTCCCTCACGCCTTTTAAAAGAAGTGCTGGACACTATTGGTCCCAGTATATTGTCTATAATAAATAGCTGCCTCATCAATGGCACTGTCCCGTCATGTTTTAAACATGTAGTGGTCCAACCCCTTATTAAAAAACCTAATCTTGATTTAACTGTCCTTAATAATTTCCGTCCCATTTCAAAATTGCCATTCCTATCAAAAGTTATAGAGAAAGTATTTTTTTTCCCAGCTTTCCTCCTTTTTAAATGAAAATCATATTCTGGATAAATTCCAGTCTGGTTTTAGGGCACACCACTGAATCAGCTCTTCTTAAGGTGTTAAATGATTTATTGTTGTTTAGGGACAATGAAAACTATGCTATTTTAATTCTTCTTGATCTTAGTGCTGCTTTTGACACGATTGATCATGCCATCCTTCTAGATCGTCTTAAACTAGAAGTTGGCATTCAGGGTACTGCTCTAAAGCTATTTACTTCATATTTGAGAGACAGGACATTTTCTGTAAATATTGGGAACTTCTCGTCTTCTGCATCAATCACCTGTGGGGTACCTCAAGGCTCTGTCCTAGGCCCTATCTTATTCTCGTTATATATGCTTCCCTTGGGCTCCATCTTTCAGAAATATAACATCTCTTACCATTGCTATGCTGATGACACTCAGTTGTACCTTCCCCTGAAAATTGATGAAAAGAAATCCCTGAAATCACTCTCTGATTGTCTTAGAGACATTAAATACTGGCTAGCTAAAAACTTTCTTCAATTAAACAATACAAAAACAGAAGTTATTGTATTTGGCCCCACAGATTCCACCAAGGTTATTGTTAATAACATAGGGCCCCTATCCAACAATGTACATAGCTATGCAAAAAATCTCTGGATAATTTTTGATTCAGATCTCAATTTTGATAAACAAGTAAATGCTGTTGTCAGAGGCAGCTTTTTCCAACTCCGGGCCATTGCCAAATTGAAACCCATTCTTTCTTTTAAGGATTTAGAGACAGTTATTCACGCGTTCATTTCCTCCCGTCTGGACTATTGTAACTCTTTGTACATGTGAATCTGTCAGTCTATCTTGTCCCGCTTTCAGCTTGTTCAAAATGCAGTCTCTAAGTTTTTAACTGGTACAGAAAAGAGAAAAAGCATCACTCCTGTAATGGGCTCTCTCCACTGGCTACCTGTTAAATTGATTTTAAGGTTCTTTTATTTGTTTTTAATGCCCTACATGGATCAGCACCCTCCCATATTTCAGACCTCCTTAGCCAGCACTCTTCCTCAAGGACCCTTAGGTCGTCCAACAAACTGCTTTTGTGCAATCCACGGTCACGTTTGAAGTTTAAAGGAGATTGTGCTTTTTCTGTTGCTGCTCCAAAGTTGTGGAACAGCCTACCTTTATATATATTAGGTCCTCTACTAGTAGCAACGTTTTTAAATCCCACCTTAAGACCTATCTTTTTTCTTTAGCTTTTGAGTCTGCAAATGGGTAGGAAGTTCTGTTTATGTTAGTCATGTCCTATAAATATGTTTAGTTGGCTATATGTTTTGACTGTACAGCACTTTGGTCAACATAAGTTGTTTTTAAATGTGCTTAATAAATAAATTTGAGTTGACTTGAACACACAAACAGCAGAAAAAAACAGAAGCATACAAAACATAGCCCCCTCTTTTCCATTCAGCTTTCTCTGAGCCAATTAACACATGGTTTGTAACTAATGCCAAGCCTGGCACACAACAGCTTACAGGACGTATGACACCTTGTAAAATTGTGTGAAAAGTATGAAACCGTGTAAAAACCTGCTACTTCCAAAAACAATGTAGGCATAGGCATTGTAGTCAGATTTCAAGACAGTCTTAAAGTGGTGGGATGAAGTTGGTTTGTTTCACCAGAGCAAAATAAATCGACTCTCCATTAAGTGTAAGATATAGAGACTACGAACATTCAGAAAGTTCACATCTATGGTAAACTTGGCAGGCCCACAAGTGTCACTAAATGTCATGTTAATGTCTCAACAGCCTCATAAATAAACATGTTCAGTTTTGTGGGTTTGGACTACCTGTAAACAGGTACATTTGTACCATTAGGCTCTGTAAAATCAATGAGTTAGTAAAGGAAGAGCAGATTTTGCAACTCTTAGGACAGCTGAAGTTGATAAAATAGCTTAGTTATTATTAAAAGTAAAAATGTGTTTTGGCCCCTGGCCCAAATCAAGGTTTTAATAATCTCTTGCAGACAGACTCAGTCTTATAAACGGTATCATGAGTGAGAAGCCTAGTTGATGTGACATCAGTAGCAATAATCAGACGAATAGGAGGCCACTTTTTAAAGAAAAACGTAGACTTAGATCATAATGAATGACAGAGGACACATCCCTGTATATTTCAAATTATAATGTCAGGGAGAGTAGATGCAGTGCCGTAGAGGCCACTGCCATTTTAAGGTAATAAAATGTCTTAAATTTCTGTTTGATAAATACAAACAGCGTATCATTTCCCACAAAATACTAAATGCCCTGAACTAGAAGCTGACAAGGCAACTGGACACCCGCGGGTCTTGCGGGTCCAGTCCGATTCTGTAAGGAACCGGAGGTGCAATTTGAGTCAAGTGTCAGGACAGGAT
>JACXGI010001080.1:0-26187 GCA_016801175.1 Esox masquinongy
CCTCTGAGCCTGGGTCCTCTCTAGGTTTCTTCCTAAATTTCGGCCTTCTTAGGGAGTTTTTCCTAGCCACTGAAATTCAACACTACTGTTGTTTGCTCCTTGGGGTTTTAAGGCCGGGTGTTTTGTAAAAGCACTTTGTGACAACTGCTGATGTAAAAAGGGCTTTATAAATAAATTTGATTGATTGATTGATTGATCCTTAGGCTGCAGAAAAAAAATCCCTCAGGGAGATATCAGGAACATTACGAGTGGCCAAATCAACAGTTTGTTCAACCCCTTGAATTAAAGCTGAAAGTCTGCACTTCAATTGCATCTCGGTTGTTTCATTTCAAATCCATGGTGATGGCGTACAGTGACAAAATTATGAAAATTGTGTCAGTGTCCTGTCACGTCTTCCGATCCTCCAGCGGCCTCATCTGGTCAGTCATGGCTCTGACGGTCGATGTCACCGGCCTTCTAGCTGCCACCACCCCAATTACCACACCTGGTCTGTTAATTGTCTTGTCCCCATCATCACATCTGGTTCCCATTATCCCATCAATGTGTGTGTGTGTGTGTGTGTGTGTGTATACCCTCTGCCCTGCTTTCATCAATATTACATGAAACACGAGAAAAAACGTTACAGGCAAAACGTTCCCTAGATACAGCCCTAGATACAAGCCCTACTAAGAGGCAATGTCCACATATATGTTATGTGGACATCACCACTTGATTCCTTTACGCATGTAAGCGTTGTTGCTTTTCAGCGGAAGTTACCACTTGTATTCTACGCATAAAGCGGTTTTCCTACATCTTCAGAGCACAAGACCCTGCGCCTGGTATCTCCTACACACCGTGACATGACCAAATATTTCCGGACCTAACTGTACGTTTAACTTAGCCAGGTGGAGGTCTCAATTGTTTATTCCCACAGGCATTATGTTCTATAAACAAGGTTCAAATCAGTGTTTGAACATCAGCCAGACTTTATTTAAAAAGATGTCAATAGTTCGCTTAACCTAGCCAAAAGAAGCATTAAGTTGATTCCAACAGTCGATGTTTGTTTCTTTTGCCAAATTCCAACCATGATCTCAAAGAATGTGAATTATAACATACAGCTCTGGAAAGAATTAAGAGACCACTGCACCTTTTTCTTTCCTTTTCAAGAAAGTTGAAAAGGAACGTTTTGAGTGAGGAACACTCATTTGTAAGAAAAGGCTTCCGTCTTGCCACCCCTACTCCATAGCTCATTCATATGAAGAATACGGGAGATTGTTGTCACATGTAGCACACAGCCAGTACTTGCCAGAAATTCCTGCAGTTCCTTTAATGTTGCTGTAGACCTCTTGGAAAACTACCTGACCAGTTTTCTTCTCGTCATTTCATCTATTTTGGAGGGACGTCCAGTTCTTGGTAATGTCTCTGTTGTGCCATATTTTCTCCACTTGATGATGACTGTCTTCACTGTGTTCCATGCTATATCTAATGCTTTGGAAATTATTTTGTACCCTTCTCCTGACTGATATCATTCAACAATGAGTTCCCTCTGATGCTTTGGAAGCTCTCTACGGACCATGGCTTTTGCTCTGAGATGCAACTAAGAAAATATCAGGTAAATCCTACTAGAACAGCTGAACTTTATTTGTGATTAATCAGAGTCACTTTAAATGATGGCAGGTGTGTAATGACTTCTATTTAAGATGAGTTTGAATGTGATTGGTTAATTCTGAACACAGCCACATCCCCAGTTATAAGAGGGTGTGCACACTTATGCAACCATGTTATTGTAAGGTTTTTATTTTTCATTTTTCCCCCTAGAAGATTTCAGTTTGTTTTTCAATTGAATTGTTCACATTATAGGTCACATTAAAAGTGGAAAAAGTTCTGACATGATTTATCTTTGTCTCACTCTTTAACATCACAAAAACTAAATCATATTCTAGGATGGATAGCGGTTTTGACCCGCGACTTCAACACCCATTCAGCTGTGTCATTAGTGGCCCCAGTAACTCAGGTAAAACATATTTTGTGATGTTGTTGGATAATGCTAATGTTGTTTTCCCCAGAGAAATTCAGAATATCGTCTGGGTTTATTCATGTTGGCAACCGCTGTATGACGAAATGTTGAAGGTGAGGGAGATTACTTTTATAGAAGGTCTACCAACATCGCTGTGTGATGACAATCTCCTACAAATTCAGAAAAACAACCTTTTAATTATTGACGATTTAATGAAAAGTGTATCAGAGAGTTTGGAGAGTTTTCACACAATATTCACACCACCGTAACCTGAGTGCAATTTACCTTGTCCAAAACATGTTTGTTAAAGGCAAATCTAGTAGAACTATTAACTTGAACACAAACTATCTCATCTTGTTTAAAAACTCCCGTGACAATCAGCAGATTAGCATTTTAGGCAGACAGATATACCCCGGTCTTTCTCGATTCTTCATGGAGAGTTTTAAAGACGCAACACATCTGCCTTTTGGTTATTTACTTATTGACTTTAAAGCTACAACACCAGAAGATTACCGTCTGAGAACGGGGTTATTTTCAGGGGATTGGCCTGTCGTGTACGTTCCTAAGAAAGTTTGATCATGTCTAAACGCATTCGTAGAAATTTACCACTTTTGAAGATGCTACTTAAGGCACCGGCAAGTCAACGAAAAGTTATTTTAGAATCAGCGTCCACCGATCTCATTCTATCACTCAGTGAAATAGCGCTTAATCTAAGGCGCGGAAATATACCCTTAACAGAATCGCAGCTCCGAAAAGTAAAGAGACAAAAAGCCAAAATTATATACATGTCTAGAAAGAACACTTCAGTCACAAAGAAAAGAAAAACCATCAACCAATCTGGAGGTTTTCTACTACAGTTACTAAGCATTGCAGTTCCATTCCTAACCAGTCTAATTGCATCGAGACACGGTTAAACAACATGGATCATGCTCAGAAAATGTTTCTGGTGCCACAACATCAGTTAGAAAAACTGCGAGAATCCAAAACCACTAGCACCGATGTAAGACAATCTGTTGAAAATGATTTGGACTCGTCGATTCGCAATGTACTGTTGAAGCCTGATATGGATTTACATGAGAAAGCTAAAAGATACTCTGCCATTTTACTAAGATTTTTGACTGTTGTGAGACGGGGGGAGCTTGACACACATACACTGACTTTAAGTCTACCTGGGTCTGAGACTAGGCCTGATGTAGTAAACATGACTGAGTCTAAGCAAACTGTTGACCGAAATGTTAACCTTGTTGATGAAATTTTGGATAATGTGCCTGCAAAGCGTAGGAAGAATGTTGAATATATTCTTGATAGAATGCACAGGTCTAAAGATTTGACTTCATGGACTTCAAATGGTGAATTAATTTTCAAAGGAGAGATAATCAAGGGTTCGCACCTGTTGGATCTGGTTAAAAGTGTGACAGCAACCAATAAAATTGCTGAGACTAGAAGGCCTTTGGGGTGGGGGGTTATTTCAGAGTCCATGGCATGTCTCAACATGCCTTTTACAACAATTCCAAATGAACTTGTAAGGCGTAAAATCAATTTGTATAAACAAACATCTGGCGACACAATGGATGATTTAGCCACTCCCCCAGCAACTGGTCATCAACCAACCAAAGCTTTCTTTGTACCCCCTACCACGGACCCCACAAAATGGCTTCCATTTTAATGTGTTTTTATTTTATGCTTTTTTTTATCATTTATGATTCATTGTCAAAGTGTATGTTTTACCTTGAATAATTGTCGTATGAAAAATACTATGTAAACATTGATGTTGTTTTACGAATGATTTATTTTTGAATAATAAAACTGACATACACATGATTTAGTTTTCTATTTCTTCAACAACCATGACACAAATTAAACGATTCACAAGGTTGAGCATGTTGTATGCAATTAAACATTTGCTTATCACGCTTACTCTGTTACATCTTAGCTACAAACTTTGAGACTAGCGCATCATTTTCTCGTAAATCATCAATATAAAAAGACATAGTATCTTTATAACTCAGACCTCTTGTCATTAGATAGAGAAAGAACACACAATATTGTCCACACGTAATTGAAATCATGTCCTGTACTTGTTTTGAACTGTATTCCACATTCTCACAGGTTTGCAGAAAGGCGCTGATTGATGAAAAATCTGGGGGGTTTCCAAAACTGTCATAAAACCTTCCAATGCCATCATCTGTTATGTAAATAGCCAGCCAGTGCTCTCCGGGGTGATTGCTCAGGTGTGTATTAACAATCATCATTGACGCAACATCCCGGACTGGTCCACTAGGTAGTTGGTCGCATGCCAGTACACCATAGAAATGCATCCTAGATGAAAATTGGTTCACCAATCCGGTCAACTCTTCGGTATTCATTTCCACACCGTTTTCCTAATAGTAGTCAGTCCTTTAGGTGTTTTCCTAAAGCTAAGGCCAATTGGTAAAATTCACGCACTGCTGACCCTGTTGTGTAATTTGGTTGGAATGGTTTGCTAGGAAATTGCTGCCCGTCTACATACACAGCCATAAACTCCAAATTATAATGTTTGAAATGAAATTGATTTTTTGTGTAACTTCCCGTAAAACTGTCATTGTCCACCAATCCAATGACAATACATTTTGGCAGAGGTCCTAAAAATAGGTTTTCCTGGTTGCAAACGTGACCCCCCGCCGGTAAACTAAATGTCTTCATACACACTCTTTCAATTGGGTACTTGGCAGTGGTTGAGAGTAACGCTTGAGCGTGTCCAAGTTTCACGGCTGGTGAAACAGTCACTTTCTTGACAAATAGTGACGCAGATTATATATGCAAACGATAACGCACATCCCCTGACCCCATAAAACAGAACTCGTCTTTACCGCGGACCATCCTAACCTTTATGTCAACGCCGTTTAACATGAGTTTCTCTTGAAAGAAGATATCGCTATGAACAGGGCCGATCATTTCAAATGTTGTACTATCCACTGAATAGGCAGCCCTTTTCGTGAGTCCATCGTTCTCGCCTGCAGGGTCCGTAACATCCATGTGGCCTGCGGTGTCCTTGTAAAACAAACCAGCTGAAAACTGTCTTTAATGTATCACATCCATAATTCAGAATGCTCTCTATAACGGCTCTGTAGGGGTATGTGTTGCTACTCTGGCTAACTAAACGGTCACCCAAGGAGACATCCACTTGTGAAAATAGGGTGGCTATCGGGTAGTTGATAACCCCAACAGGTGCTCCGGCATCAATATTAGTTCCGTCCGGTTTAGTGACTTTTACACGTAGGTACAACAAAGTATTGTTTAGATCAACATAGTCTTCGCCATTTCCTGCAATAAAGAACTCCAGGGGGGCTGCGTCTGATATTGCTGATAGGGTCGGGATTTCAATGTATGTATTTTTCTCAATAGATGTCTGTGTGAAAGGAACTGTGAATAAATCCAACTCCGTTTTCATACATTCATCAGACATGCGGTGTAGGAGGGCCATTTTCCTAAAATATGTTCTTAATCAACTTTGTGGTGTTCCCTTTGAGTGTCCTACGAGCTGTATGCCCTCTTTTAACTGTTGCTCTTGTTTTTGTTTCATTCTTGCGTTTTTTACTCTTTGGTAGCCACCTCTTTCTAACAACTCGAGTCAAAACCATCAATCCAGAACCGTCCTGCTGTTTTGTTTGTCGTGACATAACATTGCTGACAACATTGCCAACTATATTCCTCATGGCATTTTTCAGATGTGGTTTTGCTGTTGAGAACCCACGCTTCAACAAAGTTATTGCCATCCGGAAAAGCCCTCGGAAAAGGCCCCCTAGACCAGCCCCATACATTGCAGCGCTACCATGATACCCCGGTAAAGCCTGTGTTGTGTAGTATTCAACATACCTTTGAGGATCATTGTAAAGTTTCTGAGGCTGCATCTTATAGTCTAAAAGATTGTTTGACGGGTCTGAAGTGTAATTTTGCAATCACCTTTCCCACTACGAATGAAACCAGCTGATTCTGATCAGATTTTACTTCAAAACAGATCTCATCAAACTGACTCTTACTAAGAGGTATGTAGTGTGGCTTGTTGTATGTCACTGTGACAACTTTGTTCTTTTTCCCTGCAATATGTACAGTTCTCAACAAAAGGACATGACTGTCACCAACTTGTTGATAATCAATTATATCTGTGTAGATGTATAGGGTGTTAAACCCTGCCAGAATATCTGTGGGGAATGGTCCGTACCATGGGGCGTACCACCGATCGCCTGGTTATAAACCTAATATCTGTTCCAGGTTTCCACTGAATTTCAAACTAAAACGCGGCTCGCCTTTTAGAAACGTTATATTTTTAAATTCATCATACCCTGCCCATACACCATGTGGTTTATATAAATGTTGATCTCTGCCACTAGTTTTCCTATGCCGTTGTAAAAACTGGTGTTGAGTTCATATTTCCAAGTTTTGTCGTGTTTCGAGTCATGTAGTTCAAAAGCGTTTTCACCCCATGTAAAAGTCTTCCACGTATGCAGGTATTGGAATTCTATCAAAGAAACTTCCCAATCACCTTTCAAATCTATACCTTTGGCAAATTTTGTGGTGTAACTCGAACTCGAATTGTTTGGATAGACATGTCTCGACGAGTTATTGAGCAGCTTATGTAGAAACCACCGTCACCCATGCTGATCTCAGTCAATGTAAATGACGTGATCCTGAAAAGGTCTAGGTCTAGGTCAACGACTTGTTTCGATGGTATCCAGCTGTTGAATTTCTCAGGCCAACCAAGCCATTTCACAAGACTCATTTTCTTCCCTTTCTGTACTTTCTCATCCAGAACTGCTTCCACTTTAAATGTTTTATCTTTAGCCACGATTATTTTCAGTAATTCCGGTTCATAAAAGGTCCCAACTATCACATCACCATCATAATCTTTTATTCTATATACAGGAGGTACCCGCGGGATCTGTGTACCCTTTTTCATTGCCTTTTGCAAACGCTCCTCTCAACTTTGAGAGTCTCACAGTATCCCCACCCCGGAACTTGTAACTTTGCTTAGCATTTCTCATTATTGTTGTACCTTACAGGTTCTTGAGAACTAGTCTAACATTTTCTTCACAAACCTCAGCAGGCTTCATCTTAATAGACCGATGGTAGCTATGGTTGTATCCATGAACTAAATCTTGAATAACCTCAACATAGCGATGAGTGTTGGCAGCTGTGAGATACCTCCACATTTGTGATTTAATTGTTTTATTAAATCTCTCAACCACACTCGCTTTGACATCATTTCCTGTAGCAAAATGTTTTATGTTGTACTTCATTAACATTTCAAAATGTGAATTAAAAAACTCCTTCTCCTTGTCCTTTTGGACTTTTTGTGGTGTTCTTCGTTCTTTTAATGTCTTCAAATGCTCGCTTTACCTCGATAGCGCTTTTATTTCTCAGCACACTAATCCATGCGTATTTGCTTAATACATCTATGCATGTTAACATAAATTTCATGTTATCGTTTTCCACACTATAAGCACTCATGTCAACCAAATCCAGCTGAAATTGTCAATTTATATCATGAACTATAACTCTATTTCTTTGAAAATGCATAGCTACAGGCCTGTGTAGCGTGTATGTATCCTGGGCGAGTAGCCAGTCATACGCCTCGCCATTCTTGAGGATCTCCCCGGTTTTCTGCAAGTACGCTCTTTTCAAACCCTCTCTACCCACATAAGCACCAGGGTTTGCAGGGTTGTAGTAAATCCTTTCCCTAGCCTGTTCAGACATCGTAGAGCATTCGGGCAATAATGAGAAGTAATACATATTTAACATCGTTTTATTTGAGTTTTCGAAATTACACATCATCCAAGAAATTCAGAAAAGTTACACAAACATTCAGATTTCTGCTGGTTAGAAAATCTGTAAACAATTTAGAAATACAATCTACATCCACAGCATCATTACGCAATTTTATCACACAAACATCTGTTACATATATAAACAAACATAACAGGTGCCCAATTTTAAAGTCTTTCTTGTCAACATTTGAAAATGTTAGAAGTTTATACATGAAGTTGTTTAGAGCCGTTGTTTCAACACCATGTGACAACAATTGCCACCAATCATCAGGTGTGTTCCTGACTGTTTCCATATGCTTGTTCAGATTATTAAAACGTTTTATGCTGACATGGTCTCGGTTATTAAAAGGTCTACAACCATTAACACTGCTCTTGATAGCTTTGTGCATCAACTGTTTAATCGCTAAACCCACATAGGATTTGTTTATATACATGTAAACACAACAACGAAGTTACCCATCCTTAGACAGCAGACTCTTTGCTTTCGTCGTACCAAGACGCCAATGCGTCGCATACTGCATCCTCATTAAATTTATCCATGTATTCATCCCTGTTCTAACTCAGTCTCTGTGTGATGTTCGGCTCCAACTGGAGCCAATGCAGAAAGTTCTCAGCAGTCATATGAACATTGTTAAGCGGTGCATGAAACCCGATGCGTTCAAAGCCTTGACCATTACGTTTCAGTCGCGGTGTTAAAACTGTCTCCACGATGTCATCATAATGGGTCTCAAAAAAATTATCAGGCGGATTGAGACAAGAATGTCTTCTCTGGCTCGGGTGGTCCACTTCACATCCGATGGATGCTTTGTGGAGAATAGCCGCAACAACGTTTTCCAGAATCATACCCAATGTTGCTTTGATGATCTTTAAAACTTTTGGTGCAAGGCGTTTGTCCATTTTGTGATAACTCTTGTTAGCATTTGAAAGGTATGGTCCTAGCCGATCACCAGAGGTCCTAGCTGATCACCAAACCGGTCAAGCCAATGGTAGTTTCTTGTTGGGTATGCCAGTGGAATCGAGCTGTCGAGGTCCGGGGTTCCGTAGAAGGCTTCAGCGTTGTTATCCATGGCATCACACAGCCAGTCCTCAGCCTTGGGTTCTTAAATCTCCGGTTGGTTGTATTCTTGAGACATGTTTTGTAAATTCTTCCGACTGCTTGATAGTCACAGGCGGTATGTCTGTTTTTATGCTGTGTTGAGGACTGTGTTAGCTTAAGGCAGGGCTTCAGGGTCTTACGTCAGTCGAACAGTCTGCAGTCGCAGTCACAATCTAACCCGCTGACATTTTCCGGAAATAGTTCCAATCTAACAGAGTCATACTGCTTCATTCCCTCAACAACTTTAAACAGTACATCTACCGTATTATGGGTGCCCTGTTTTGGCCCAAAAATAAATCACTTTTCGAAAGGTGTTCCATAAACTGGTGTTAAAAACCACTTGATCAGTCACACCAGCCTTAAACTCTTGGCCTTCGGGTAATTCATAAAATGCAACCTCCGGTATCTCTGGGTTGAAAATGTATCCACCGATCCGACCGTTGTCCAACTTCCATTCCCGTGCCAACATATCCTGGCGTAGTTGATGAATTCGGGTTAAACGCTGCATTGGTTTCTTCGGGGCTGGCATGTTGATTGCGTCTCTGCTGACCATTTGTAATCTCTTGCCGACTCGCTGAGCTGCGGTTAAGCTGTTAGCTTTAAATGGTGTTTCAACCAAAACGCTCTTCGCTGCACAATCAGCCATGGTTTGTAATGTGTAGGTAAGTTTACTCAGGCAATACTGAATGACCATTACCGGGGTCAGCGTGGTTTAAATACACAGACCACACCACTCATAAAACATTATAGGTTAACACCCACTGGTTGTAGGACATCTGTTGTGGCACTTGTCAGAACATAAAATGCCGGGTGTTATAGCATTGCTGAACCCTGGCGCCCCATTATTTAAACACCAAACATCTTGCCGCTGATATAACACTTATTTATTGCCTGGGGATTTAACATTCCGGAACCCTAAGACCCATTTGTTAAACATCAAACATAGCGCACCTGTTATAACACTCGTCCGGGGTGCTTATCAGTCGTTGTAAAACATCAAACATGGACACATCAATGCAATCATAAATTACAAAGTCACCGGACATGCATACCTCATTCCGGAAGTTCCGCCCTAACACACGTCGTACAGGAAGTCCATAAGTCTCACTGGAAAACCCACCCTGCAAACCGGATGTCCCGCCCACCTGTCAAATCAATCAGGAAGCCCCGCCCACCAGGGTCATAAATCACCAATCTGACACAATATACCCTACATTTACTACTAGAATGGCCCCATTTATTGACTTGTCTAAGGCTTTCAAAGGTATGGATGATGTATTCAGAGACTTTCATCAACTGGCCTAAACCAGGCTGCATGCAGAAAATTAGAAAATTAGTTAACTTATTAAATTACTACCAGTAACCATAACGATTTATCGGCCAAAATAAATACATTTTGCCTGTATACAGATGGTTATTGGGTATGTTATTGCACCAGTGGCTGACCATGAATGGGTTTATTGATTATTAGATTAGATTCAACTTTGTCATTGAACAAGTACAGTACAACAAAGTGCAGCTAGCATCTAACCAGAAGTGCAAATAGAAGACGGCACTTATTAGAATTTTGCTTTGCTTTTTGTAATTTTGTTCAACGCATTGTATATGTGTCAATGTAATAATGACATAATGAAATAATTGGACACTGACACAAGTTTTGTTTTTTTGGCCGTTTAGCAAAATATATTCATGTTACAGTTAAGTAATAAATATGGGCTTAAAGCGCAGTCTCTCATTTAATTATATAGCCCTGTTTCATGGACAGATGTGGGCTATTCCTTTGTTATTTATTCATCAATTAAGCAGGTATAAGGTCTGGAGTTGATTCCAGGTGTGGCATTCACATTTGGAAGCTGTTGCTGTGAACCCACAACATGCGATCAAAGGAGCTCTCAATGCAAGTGAAACAAGCCATCATTAGGCTGCAAAAAAAAATTACATCAGAGATAGCAGGAACATTAGGAGTGGCCAAATAAAAAGTGTGGTGCATTCTGAGAAAAAAGAACGCACTGGTGAGCTCTGCAACACAAAAAGGTCTGGATGTCCACAGAAGACAACAGTTGTGGATGATCGTAGGATCCTTTCCATAGTAAAGAAAAACCGCTTCACAACATCCAGCCAAGTGAAGAACACTCTCCAGGAGGTAGGCATATCATTATCCAAGTCTACCATAAAGTGAAGACTTCACAAGAGCAAATACAGAGGGTTCACCACAAGGTGCAAACTATTCATAAGCCTCAAGAATAGAAAGGCCAGATTAGATTTTGCCAAAAAAACATCTAAAAACGCCAACCCAGTTCTGGAACAGAATTCTTTGGATAGATGAAACTAAGATCAACCTGTACCAGAATGATGGGAAGAAAAAAGTATGGAGAACGCTTGGAACGGCTAATGATCCAAAGCATACCACATCATCTATAAAACACGGTAGAGGCAGTGTGATGGCATTGGCATGCATGGCTTCCAATGGCACTGGGTCACTAGTGTTTATTGATGATGTGACAGAACACAGAAGTGTATAAGGATATGTTGTCTGCTCAGATTCAGCCAAATTCAGTGAAGTTGATTGGACACTTTACAGACGGACAATGACCCAAAACATACTGCGAAAGCAACCCATGAGTTTTTTAAGGCAATTGGCTGAGTCAATCACCTGATCTCAACCCGATCAAGCATGCATTTCACTTGCTGAAGACAAAACTTAAGGCAGAAAGACACACGAACAAACAACAACTGAAGACAGCTGCAGTAAAGGCCTGGCAAAGCATCACAAAAGAGGAAACCTAGCGTTTGGTGATGTCCATGCATTCTAGACTTCAAGGAGTCATTGTCTGCAAAGGATTCTCGACAAAGTATTAAAAATGACCATTTTATTTATGATTTTGTTAATTTATCCAATTACATTTGAGCCCCTGAAATAAAGGGGACTGTGCATAAAATGGTTGCAATTCCAAAACGTTTCATGCAATATTTTTGTTCAACCCCTTCAATTAAAGCTGAAAGTCTGCACATCAATTGCATCTTGGTTGTTTCATTTCAAATCCATTGTGGTGGCGTACAGAGCCAAAATTCTGTGTCAGTGTCCAAATATTTCCGGACCTAACTGTATCTGAACTATCTAAAACTATCTAAAAGAACTATCTAAAAATGAAATCTTCCTGGAAGATCTTTTTGAGGTTCTTTTAATGTATACTGTGGGGGAACTTAATGATTCCTCAAGGTTCTTCATACTTATTTCCTTAAAGAACTTATAGGAATTTCCCCTTAGTTTCAAGGGATAACCCTGAAAGGATCCTCCAATCACATTTCATTTTTAGTGTATATTCTGAAAAAGAGACCTTGGATCATGTTGTTGACCCTCTGTAAAATAATGGTTAAATAAATCAAATACTTGTTGACAGATATTGTACCTGTAAAAGTTGCCACAATCATTTTAGAGCAGTGACTCCCTATGCACTGGAAAATGTGCTAATAAAAGAAGTAATTCTATTTGAATTCATGTAAAACTAAATGGATGAGTTTGAACATAATGTGACTTGCATGTTTGATATGAGGCCTCTAAGTAGGAGTTTCATACTACTGAATAAGGGAAAATATATCTAGGCTCTCGAAGAAAGGCCTTATGATATGTTAAGCCACAAACAGTTTAATGTTGAAGTGGGATGTCTGGTAATTCAAAGTTGAATTATGTTCATTCAAACCTTAGAGTTTAGATGTGCCCCTGAGCACTATCTGACCTATGACACATTTTTCACCAGCAACCAGTGTGTATACTGGACATTTTTCAAAGGAGCCAGTCTGGATTACATTTCTCACTAAACTGAGTTCCTCATCCATGGCTGAAATCTTCTCCACTTCCGTTGTTGTCAAAGCTCTTGGCGTGACGAACCTAACATATTCCTCCGCATTGTGAGAGTATTTTTCCTTTTTTGCAGACCGTCCTAGTAAACGTGACAGAGGATCTGCAATATTGTCGTTTCCAGGGATGTGGCCCACCCGGAAATTATACGGTTGACGTTTTAACACCCACCTCTCAATGCGTTCACATGGCTTTGAGCGTGGGTCATAGATTGTTTCTATGGCCTTGTGGTCAGTCACCAACTCAAACCTCCACTCATATATGTATGGGTGTAGCCTCTCATGCTCAAACCAACGCGAGTGCCTCACGCTCAGTCTGTGAGCATCACTGTTTGCAGTCTGTCAGACTTCTGCTTACATAACAGACTGGCACCATTTCAGCTCCCTGGTCTTGTACAAGCACCACACTGATGCCCACAGGTCCAGCATCAGCAATTTCGTTGGAGTGTCCTAATCGAAATAGGCCAACATTGTTGCTTCTGATAACTTTCCGAAATTAAATGTGACGTCCTTTGTCAGTCTCCGGAGAGGCTCTGCGATTGAAGCAATGTCAGTTCCATGTTGAACTGACATTTACCTGTGTTCTGTGTCAACCCACAGCTCCATTGCCTCTTGAGAATTGTGTGTAACGTTTTATCATGGGTCACCCTGTCTCACGCATGGATGATTTCATCAGAAATTTTTACCACCCCCTCTATGCCTGCCAGAGCACTCCAAATATAGGCCTCTTGTATCTGTATGTGCCGTTGTGCACCGCAAAGGTAGTTATGTCCCTGGAATCTGATGTCAACTCTAGCTGATGGTATCCCCATTTAAGGTCCAGCTTACTGAATACAACAGATCCGTTCATACCTTAAAGAAGTTCGTCCACTGTGGAGATTGGGTATCTGCCTCGAGTAACAGCTGCGTTCGCTTGTCTCATACCGAGACACAGTCTTCTCTAACTTCTGGCCTTGGGCACGACCACCACATGCACCATTTCTATGATGTCATTCTTCAGTAATTCCCTGATCTTTTCCTTCACCGCACCTCTGAGTTGGAATGGAACTTGCTTAAGAGGCTGTGCTACTGCTGTCACCTCTATATCTATGCAGGCTAACCTGTTTTGTGTTTAGTTTCCCCACTCCCTGGAATAACTTGGGGTACTGTCATTTTATCTCCTCTCTCAAATTGATTATTGCTGCTACATCTATACCTACTCTGAGCACACCCAGTTCAATGGCAGTCTCTTTACCCAGTAAGCGTTCTCCCCATCCACGTATCACTGAATTCAGCTTGTGTGCTGCGCTTGCCTATTTCTACCTTGCAACTGGCAATGGTTCACAAGATGAATATGTGTACAGCTTTTTATCTGTCTTTGCTGAACTGCATGTAAAATTTTTTGCTTTTAGCATCTCCCACGTTTGCTCATCTATTATATTTCTACTGGCACCTGAGTCAATCAGCACAGACAAATCAACCCCTCCCTCTGAGAATCTCAC
The DNA here is from genome assembly GCA_016801175.1 of Esox masquinongy. Classification (NCBI taxonomy): domain Eukaryota; kingdom Metazoa; phylum Chordata; class Actinopteri; order Esociformes; family Esocidae; genus Esox; species Esox masquinongy. The sequence continues at coordinate 14,236 of JACXGI010001080.1, forward strand.
TCTATTTAACTGTTCTCCTTTACCACAAATGCATAGTCATGGTGTTGGACCTCAGATTCTACACATTTTACTTTCTGCTTCGTACTACCTTTGGTTTTGCACATTTTGGAAAAATGGCCTTTCCCGTTGCATTTCCGACATGCCGTTCCCCATGCAGGGCAAACAGGGTCCTTTGCAAAGTGATCTGCATGTCCACATCGGTAGCACACTTTATCGGCGTCCTCTCTTCTATGACTAGTTCGTCTTTGTTTTCTCATCAAATATTTCCCTTCCTTCTTGGACACACAAATCACGGTCTCTCTTGCTTTAACATCCGAGCCCACATGCATAAAAGACATCTGTAATTCAACCTGTTCACACTGTGCTGCCAGCTCCATCGAATGAGTAAAGTTAAGGCCTGGGCCTTCCTCTAGCAACTTTCTGCGCACATAATCTGAATTGCACCTGCTCAAAACCGGATCTCTGATTTGATTGTTCTTGTCCCCTCCAAAACCACAGTAATTCGCTGCCCTTCTCAAACAAGTAACAAATTGATGCACGGTCTCACCCGTCTTTGGTCTCTGTTGGCAGAACGTCTGTCTGGCAAATGCTGTATTCACCTGAGGTATGAAGTATGTATTCTATGCTGTTACTGCCTGGTCGTAATCTGTAGGCCCGCCAGTGTTTTCCAACGTAGAGAAGATGTCTTGTATGTCTGCCCCTGCATGATGTACAGGTGCATCTCAATAAATTAGAATATCATGGAAAAGTTAATTTTTTCAAAAAATCAAAAAGTGATACCTTCATATATTCTAGATTCATTACACAAAGTGAAAGATTTCAAGCCCTTTTTGTTTCAATCTTGATGATTACAACTTCAGTTAACGTCCTTTGGTCGTTACATACAATCTTTGTCCCCATGTTTAGTTGCAACCCGCAGTCTGGCTTTATTATGGCGGTTTTGGAGCAGTGGCTTCTTCCTTGCTGAGCGGCCTTTCAGGTTATGTCGATATAGGACTAATTTTACTGTGGATATAGATATTTTTGTACCTGTTTCCACCAGCATCTTCACAAGGTCCTTTGCTGTTCTTCTGGGATTGATTTGCACTTCTCGCACCAAAGTATTTTCATCTCTAGGAGACAGAATGCGTCTCCTTCCCGAGCAGTATGACCGCTGCGTGGTCCCATGGTGTTTATACTTGCGTACTATTGTTTGTTCAGATGAACGTGGTACCTTCTCAGTGACATTGTGTGTGTGTGTGTGTACGGATTTTTAAATTTACATTACAGATTTTCTTACGATCCCAACAATATGTACATGAAACCTTTTGACAGGTTATCTAACTCCATACGAGTCATGAAGAAACTTCACGCCAAGCAGTTTCCTTCCTTGGTAGGGCACACGCGGAGTATTTTCTGTGTGATGGATCAGCTTATTTGAGCAGAGAAAGTAGACTTTATAATTTTAGGCGCTGTGACGCCGTTGAGCATTGACGCTCTGGGAATGAATGTACTCTTTCATTCATTCCCATGCATTCTATCTGCAGCGTATACGTGCGCATACATGAGTACACGAGTTGTGTGAAATGGCCATTAAGAAACAAAGTCCAAATTCCAATGTCCACACTCACAGACTCACGGACTTTGAAGCGTGTTCTCGCTAAGTCTGTGAGGGCTTAGGGCTGTCCCACTGTCAAATCGCCAAGTGTGAAAGGGCTCGTTCGCAGACATTTTGAGCCCTTTATTTACCCTTTTCGTAAGTCTGCATTTCTGCAGACTTTGCCTGAGGGAACTGCCCACAGTTCATAGCGTTGTGACGTGAAACACGGGGGTTACCAGGGTAAGCCCGGATGCGAGAGAAAAATCCTGGCAAACCCGCTTTCCTGGCAAATCCTGGCAAACCCGCTTTCACTCTGCTCACAGAGTGAGCACTCTGTGCTCAGTGTGGCGTCGAGACCCGTCTGTGCGTCGAGTACGGGTCTCGACGAGGTGTTTGGGCTGGCCTCGGACGCTCCAATTCAGTTTTTACTGATTGAGGAGGTACCGGTTGGGTTGGTGCCGTGTGTGCATTAGTTTGGGGCTGTTTTTCAGTGCGCAAACATTATGTGATTGGAGTGAGTGGGATGGAAGCGGCTCGGTGTCGTGGTTAGTGTTCCATGACTGAGCCGTCCTTTTCGGCACTTATCTCGTTGGTGAAGTAGGAGACCGGCAGGGAGTATATCTTGGGCTCACTCGCTTTGCCCTAAACCAATAGGAGCGAAGCCCCTATGGGGAAAGCTTCACAATATAGAACAATAGTTACTTTCGTAACTCCAGTTCTATGAGTGGAGCGTCGCCCATAGGGTTCATGCCCTGGCCGGTCTCTGACTGCTTTTCTCGTGAAGAAAGGTATGTCGGGAGAACAAGCTGGGTGTGAAGACCCTACTTATAGCCATGTGGCAGATGGCCATGAGCAAGGTAATTTGCATATTTAAATCATCAGTGACTGCCTATTGGCAGAGGGGTAAACCAATAGGAGCGAAGCCACTATAGGCGACGCTCCACTCATGGAACTGGAGATACGAAAGTAGCTATCGTTTTTGCTTAACAATGCTGTTTGACCAAAAATAGTACATTTATTATTGACAAATACAGATTGTTATTGACATTTACCTCTTGTCCACTCTGTAGGGCAAGAGCCTGCAAGACATAAATCAGGCAGTCGGTCTATTAAGTGCCTTGGCCGCGAAGAAAGTAAAAAACGTAAAATAAAAAGTCCCAAACCCACAATAGTGTGCAACATGTTTCAGCGTCGTCAGGGTAACATAATAAAGATGCAAAGTGCTGTCCCATTACTATTTATAGCATTTAGAGCCCATGTAGCCTCTTGCACTCAATCACTTACCAGGTGACGTCAGTTAAGTCTGTGAGGGTTCAGGGCTTAGGGTTTAGGGGGGACATTACGGTTGGGCCCAAGTCTTACATATTGGCCATTTAACTAATTCATAATGCATTAGTCCAAAAACAAATACCCACACAATTATTTGGTATTTCATAATTAGTATTACTTAATTTCAATTATAAAGACAGTTTACTAACGCTTTAAGAATTCTATCTGCAAATACAGAGTGCTTCCGCAGTATTTGTCCAGTTCCACAGAAATGTTTTAAAATGTGTTGGTGCTACAGACAAGGATGTTTTTACATATTCCACTCTCCCTGAGACACCCTTGTAGAGTGGGGTCACAGACATTTTTCATGGTAACCCTGGAATAATTAGGGGTTAGTCCCCTGATCAAGTGGAGGTCATTATCCTCCAGGCTCCAGCCAGTGATCCACCATTCTAACTGCTAGGCTGTCTGCCAAATAAACAGTTGGTAATGTGCTCATAAATGTGGAACATACAATCTGGACATTTTTGAGTGTATAAGTAGGGTTAGGTAATGTACATAGTGGTGGAACTCGTTTTGACAGCTGCCGTTTTCCAATGCCGCAACAATATAAACACAAATGCTACTGTCAGGAAACACATTCTTAATATACAGTCAGACAGATAGATTCAATAATGAGTTAATGAAGTACATGTCTATGAAGGGTGACAAACCAAATGTTATTTCTTTATATTTCTCAGGGTCTCTCTCTCAGTTGGATGGTAAGTCCCCTCTGTTTTTATGTTATCCTTTCTATTCCAAACTGAATGATACAACCATACTAGTGAGTATTCAATCTCTTCACATCATGTGTGTGCTGTATTTTGAAATCAATTATACCAAGTCTGACAATCCAAACTACAGCCACAGCTGCCCCTAAAACCACAGCTGCCTCGACAACCACAGCTGGCTCGACAACCTCAGCTACCCCTACAACCACAGCTACCCCAAAAACCACAGCTGCCCCTAAAACCACAGCTATCTCTACAACCACAGCTATCTCTACAACCACAGCTACCTCTACAACCACAGCTGCCACAAACACCACAGCTACCCCTAAAACCACAGCAACAGGGTTTATGGTGACCCTGGAGTAAAAATGGTTTAGTCCCTTGATCTAGTGGAGGTCATTATCTTCCAGGCTCCAGTTACTGATCCACCATTCTAACTGCTAGGCTGTCTGACAAACAGACAGTTGGTAATTTGCTCATAAATGTTAAACACACAATCTGGACAATTTTAAGTGTACATTAGGGTCAGGTAATGTACATAGTGGTGAAACCGGTTTTGACAGCTGCTGTTTTCCTATGCCGCAACACTATATATGCAAAGACTATTGTTGGGAAACATTCTTAATATACAGTCAGACAGAAAGATTCAATAATGAGTTAATGAAGTACATGTTAATGAAGGGTTTCTTTATATTTCTCAGGGTCTCTCTCTCAGTTGGATGGTAAGTCCCCTCCTTTTTCAATGTTATCCTTTCTATTCCAAACTGAATGATACAACCATACTAGTGAGCATTCAATCTCTTCACGTCCTCTGTATGCTGTATTTTGAAATCCCTCGTCCATCTGTGTATCTGTAGTGTGTGGTACCCCTCCACTCAACACTAAGATTGTGGGGGGTCAGACAGCCACTCCTAGAAGCTGGCCATGGCAGGCCAGTCTACAATCATCCGGCAGCCGTTTTTTTGGTGGCTCCCCCATCAATAATCAGTGGGTGCTGACTGCTGTTCACTGCTTCAGGTTAGGACCCATACAAAACGTCAATTAAATATTCGTATTGTTTTATTTCCATAATAATAGTAACATCTTGTGATCACACAAAAAACACAAGGTTTGGATAAATACTTTGGAAACCGACTTCTCTGTACATCCTACGGTTCTAGTTTTCAAAATATCAATTATACCAAGTTTTTGAATTAAGATAATACAAAATATTGCTGAGGTGCTAACTAATGGCTGTTTAAATACTTAATACAGTTGTAACTTAATTATTTTTCAGCTCCATTCGCTCAAATTTGGTGGTCGTATTGGGCCTCCAAGACCTGCAAGGCTCCAACCCAGACTGTGAGCCTGTCGGTATCTCAGATCACTGTCCACCCCAACTACAGCAGCAGTACCAATGACAACGACTTGTGCCTGCTGAAGCTGTCCTCCACAGTGACTTTTACCAGCTTTATCTAGCCTGTCTGTTTAGCTGCATCAGGCAGCACCTTCTACACAGGAACTACTAGCTGGGTCACTGGCTGGGGCACTACCTAGCAGTGGAGGTTAGATCATGATGAGAGATAAAAATCTAATGGAATGTCAGTAATATTACATGTATTCGTTAATCTGTGTAAAATGTTTTCCTTCATTGTGTGAATGTGTCTCCCATGTCCTTAGGGTCCATCTCAAACACACTACAGGAAGTGTCTATACCAGTAGTGGGGAACAGGCAGTGTAACTGTGACTATGGAGTTGGCTCAATCACTAACAACATGATCGGTGCCGGTCTGTCAGCTGGAGGAAAGGATTCCTGTCAGGTAAAATCTCTGGGTTAGAACTGTTTATTACAGTGTGGGTAAAATCTCCCAGATATTGTCATACCTACCAAGTCCTAGATTAAAACACATTTTGGATGCTCTATTGAAAGTGCTTCTTTATCTGTGACTCTGACTAATCTAGAAAAATTATCCAATATTTTTCATAATTACAATTTAATCTGTAACACAATAATTTCTATGCATAGGGGGACTCAGGAGGTCCGATGGTGAGCCAACAGGCTGGTCACTGGATCCAGTCTGGTATTGTCAGTTTCAGAAACGGCTGTGCCAAGCCAAATTACCCAGGAGTTTATGCTAGAGTGTCCCAGTACCAGACCTGGATCAACAGTATGATTAGCACCAACCAGCCAGGCTTTGTCCCCTTCTGCTCCAGTGGGACTGAGTCTGACCTCAGCTTCACCTGCCCTGGTCTTCCAGCCCCTACAACCTCCACCAGTGCGACCTGTACAAGTCTGATAATCCAAACTACAATCACAGCTGCCCCTAAAACCACAGCTACCTCAACATCCACAGCTACCTCAACATCCACAGCTGCCCCTAAAACCACAGCTGCCCCTAAAACCACAGCTACCCCTAAAACCACAGCTGCCCCTAAAACCACAGCTGCCCCTAAAACCACATCTACCCCTAAAACCACATCTACCCCTAAAACCACAGCTACCTCTACAACCACAGCTACCTCGACAACCACAGCTGCCCCTAAAACCACAGCTACCTCTACAACCACAGCTACCTCGACAACCACAGCTACCTCGACAACCACAGCTACCTCTACAACCACAGCTACCTCTACAACCACAGCTACCTCGACAACCACAGCTACCTCTACAACTACAGCTACCTCTACAACCACAGCCACAGCTACCCCTACAACCACTGCAACCCCTAAAACTACAGCTGCCCCTAAAACCACCAGCACAACTACTCCTACCACACCTGCTCGTATGTATACCTATAGACTTAACGTGCTTATCACTACACCTTATAGTGAATCCCTCTGCAACTGATCTGACTGTTGGATCACTGAATATGATCTGTCTCTGTAGCTGTGGTGTGTGGATCCGCCCCATTGAACTCGGGTGTTGGTGCCAGAATGTCATTAGCAACAGCAGGCTTGTGGCCCTGGATAGCCAGCCTGCTAAAGAAAATATGCAATATTGGTTAAATAAAATCTAATATTTGGTCCTATATTTTCCAGTCCATTATAGTCTGTAAAATAAATAAAATAAATAAAATATTTTATTTATAGCCTTATTCAGAACTCCATGTTTACTTCATGTTTACTTCAAAAATATCTATTGTAGCAAATTTTTGAGATATCTCACAGCGTTGTTTGCAAATAGCTAGTAAATAAGAACCAATCAAAATGCTTACACATTTTCTGAGTGAATATTGGGGTTACACAAGGATCCTGACCAGACCAGTCACAGCTCTTACTGAGTAATGTAGGTCACGTAAGCCAGGCTAGTTCCTCGAACAAAGCCACAGGAAGGAAAACATGTTAAGTTCTTTGAAGGACAATAAATTGGATGATTCTTCAAGAGTGAATTACCAGTAGCCAAAACTGTGATTCATTCATTAATTTCCAGTCTTTTGGGCTTCACAAAGTGAAACCCTAAGATAAAAAGTTATTAATTTACATGACAGGGCTCAACGTAACATTCATTTAAACTTACTAGCCCCTAAAACATTTTTACTGTCCCTCCTTGTAAAAGTTGTAATTTATAAGTGTTACAACATATAACAATACTTTTGTTACTTAACATGTTTAAACCTTTATGAATGCATTCTGGATATATAAAACAGAAATATTTTGATATTTCTTTAATCACATTTCTAATTATAAAAACGAATAAAAAGATAACAGTCAACAAAACATTTTAAATTTTAAACAAAACGATAACTCAATCATCCCCGGGGAACAAGGCGACTGGCTTGTAAGTCTTAGTTACTAGGTATGTGGTTGTTATAAGTCCTGAAATCACCCAATGGGCATCTGCATTATAAATTCCTGATCAGTAGGACCAAGGGCGCTGAACACCGAATGTCAGCCACCCGCTTGGCTGTCATGCAGACCAGTTGTTGTTTGCTATTGCCATGGACAATCGACTACTCCCATGTACCGGTAAAATTGTCGTTGGTCTGCCGACCGCAGAGTGCTGAGTGTCGAACAAGGCTATATCAATGTGCCGGAAAAATGACCACTTAGGGGACCAGGGTAAAAGTGCAGTCCTCAGAACGATGGCTTTTTATAATACAGTTGATAGCTTATTACTTGAAATAGATAATTTCAGATTTTCATCTCAAATCGCACCACTATAGTCTACATGACATTGTCTAAGAGCGTCAACTTAGATATTTCACAAATAATGAAGTGTAGATTTTTTACTAATATTTAAAAACTTTTTTGAAATAGCTTTTTCCATTTTTGAGATATTCATCCCAAATCGCATCCATATATTCCTCATTACATTAACTAAGAACCTCAAGTTTCAGTTTTCAAAGATATTGAGGTACAGAATTTTTACTAATATTTTAAAATTTCATTTTGAAATAGCCATTTTCAGATTTTGAGAGATTCATCCCAAATCACATCCATATATTCCTCATGACATTATCTAAGAGCTTCAACTTCACAAAAAAATGAGGTACAAAATTCTTACGATAATTTAATAAAGTTAGATAAATTTAGATAAAGTTTCTTTTCAAAATAGCTTTTTTAAATTTTATACAGTTTCATCCCAAGTCCAATCAGTACATTATCCATTATAATATGTAAGAGCCTCAACTTGATTTTTCACAAATTATCAAGCATAGATTTTTGACTATTATTTAAAAGCTTCCTTTAGAAATAACTTTTTCACATTTGGAGAAATTCATCCCAAGTCAATCTACCTCATGGGCGTGCTAATGGCTGGCAGGAAATGATTGCAGCAGTGCACACCACCGACACACCTGTTCCTCATTAATTATGTGGTTAAGTAGACACTTTACTCTGTAACTGCAATGTAAATCCATATTAACAGCTGTATTAACAACAATGTAATACCACAGGTTTTACATTATAATAAAAATAGAATAATGATTTTTCGGTGTAGGTGAGGACACTTCTGTAGGATGTTAATCCAAAAGTAACTACACACAATTTTGTTTGTTATTACACAATGTCTTGTTACAAAAGTAAATAAAATATATTGGAATTACACTTTTGCAGTTGGCTCTGTTGCACCATATGAATAGCAACACCGAAGATGCTGTCTCTAGCTAATCCTAACCTAACAGAGTTTGAGAATATTTGAAAGTTTCCTTTTGAAATAAATTTAAAAAAGCTATTCATAAAATAAATATTTGTAAGAATTCTGTATGTCATTATTTGTAAAAAATCAAAGTTGAGGCTCTTAGATAATGTCATGAGGAATATATGGATGCAATTTGGGATGAATATCTAAAAAAGCTATTTTTAATTGGTGTGGGAGGCAGGACACATGCGTTTGTCCTCAAACTTAACAGAAAACAACAAAAGGAGCGGCAAACCGCAAACTGAGGTAAACACGACTGATGCAAACAACGATCCACAACTCAGGAAAAAACAGAGCAACTTAAATAGGGTCCCCAATTAGAGGCAACGCGGGACAGCTGCTTCTAATTGGGGACAACCGAAACTGCAGCGCAGAGATGCCTAGACGCACCTCTGCAGACAGGTCCTGACTGCGGCCCCCAGGCGCATAGAGATGCCTAGAGGCCCCCAGCCAGAACTTGACAAAAAGACTACATCTGGGGTATTCAAATCTGGCCCTCAAAGCCAGATTTGTCATGAAACCTCCCATTTCAAGACATTCCTGATTGACATTTTGCGAACACTCCTATCCCCTACTCCCAAAATCAACTCCAACAACGCCACTAACCCTACCAATTCTACTAACATCACCAAAGCTATAACAACTGCATCAGTTGTTGGCAGCAGTGGAGTGTCCCAGGGCTACTCGTCCACTCTCCTCCACCTCTGGCTCTCGACAGTCCTCCTGTTGGGTTGGGGTTGACACTAGGCAACCTCATGGTAACCCTCCATCGTCAATACAATAGAGCCTATTTAGACTACATCCACTGTCGATAACAAAATTTCAATTAAATAACATCAACATAAAATGTAAATACTATTATTTACAATTTACACTAGCGAAGAGAAACCCTCAGCGCCCTAAGGTGAAACGTGTTCCACGGAGAGTATAGGTCAGCAGGTTACCTCGGAAGGTGACGTGCGACAACTGCCATTTTCACCAGTTACACTACAAATATGTTTATCTCAGACACAAATCTGGCATCAAATCTTGTTCATGTACATAAAAGGTAGGACAAACACGACATTAGAGAGACTGAGAGACCTGGGGGGATCTCTCCATACCATAGGAGTCTTCCATTTCCTATACTCCCCCAAAATAACTTATATTTCTCCCCCTAGAATACCTTTCTGCATTTGAAAATGCTAAATGCTTTTAGGAGAAGGGAAAACCTTTACTGGACTGTTTTCGCTTGCTATTCTGTATCATATTGCTTATAAAAACACTGACTTTTATCTGTTTTAGACATTCTTTCACTGCCTGTACAATAATACAATTTGAAACAAAAACTGTGGACTACATTACTGCCAATTATTGTACAAATTGTGGCATTGCTAGTAACTTCCTATAATTGCTACTATGGTATTCATGAAATTGTCCACTCAACATTCCACAGACAGGAGGAAGGGTGCAGGCCCTAATGTAAAGGTCAGGTCTTCCTATACAAATATCTGCAAATTTACATCAACGCAATCAGACTGAGCATTTCAATAGCCAAATAGCTCTGGGAAATAAATGATAAAAAATATATTTGAGTAATTCATTTTTTAAAATACACACTTTTAAAATACACATTCTTTGAAAACAAGATTTTCAAAGAATTCCCTGATCTTCAAAGAATTCCCTGATCTTGGAACCCTAATTGTGGAAGCAGCTTCCCCTTAAATTTAGGATACGAGTCCCTGACCATTTTTAGCAAATGTTTAAGATCCTGTCTTTTTAAAGAGTACTGGAAATAGGAAAGTGCACTATTACTGTACCATAAGATGAATGATCAAAAGTCAAACTGGATATAAACATCGGATTGTCATTTATTAACTGAAGAGCTTTATCTTTTTTGTTGGAAAGTGTTGAGGATCCAAACTCATGTGTTTCTCAAGCAAACAAAATAAGAAAATTTATAAACAACATAATGGAGGAACAGTGCATTAACTAGATACACAATATGAGTTTGGAATTTAACAGTTGCATATTGGTAAATACCAGTAGGATGCACTCATATGCTTTGAACTCATTGGAAAACACTGAAGGGAGGAAGCTATCTTTTCTTTACCCTTTGTGAGTGGGAAAAAACAGTTGCCAGGGAAGCAACATTATACAATGTGTAAACATATCTTCCTCCATAGACCATCTGAGGATATGACAGAGCCAAGAGACTTGGTGTGTAAAGAGAAGAGGGCATGGAACCAAGCCTTGGGGAACATCAGTAGTAAGAGGCTGCACGGCAGACACTGATCCTCTCCATGTCACCTCGTTGGAGCTACATGCCAAGTAAAAAGCAATCCAAAACAGTGCAGAGCCCAAGATTCCCAAATCAGAGAAGGCAGAAAATAAGATGAGATGGTTCAGTGTCAAACGCAACGAATAGACCAAGAAGGATTAGAAAAAATGCTAGGGAACTGATAAGATCTTCTGTTGCATAGAAGCCATAGTGGTTAAGGTCGAGGAAGACACACATTTAGAACAGCAAAGCCTTGTAATTGATGTCTTCCGGTACCTATGCCTGCCTATGACACCCTCCTCTCACAAAGTTCGCTCTTTCTATAATATGGGAATCTTCCAAAAAATACATTTTTTGAGAGTTGATTTCTAGTGGTATCGACACTGATTGTCATGTAAATCGATTATTTTGGAGTAGACTCTCCACCACTACAACTGTGGCCACTCAAAGATAGGAAGTCACGCCAAGATCGGTGATTCAACTGCTACTGATAAAAAATCAGATCAGATTGAATAACTTGACTGCAAACCATATCTCTCTCCTAGAAAAACATTCATGCAACTTACATTAGCAAACAATCCCTCAGTAGTTCGGTAAATATAGTTAAGGATGTTACAGGCAAATCTAGTGAGCCAAATAAAAAAATATAGACAACAGGCCACTTCACATTTCCCACATTTGGTTACGCTACAGTTTTATTCTAAAACTGTTTAAATACAATTTTTTTTAATCAATCTACACACAACACACCTTAATGACAAAACAAAAACAGGTTTTAAGAAAGTTTGCCTAATGTAACAGAAATAAGTCCTGCAATGTCTTGGTTGTGTGCTCAAGGTTGTGTCCTGTTTGAAGACCAAACCATCACCAAAGTCTGAGGTCTAGAGAGCGTTGGGGCAGGTTTTCATTAAGGATCGGTCTGTACTTTGTTCTGTTAATATTTTTCTCGATCTTG